>MCFE01000389.1:0-83023 GCA_002104905.1 Basidiobolus meristosporus CBS 931.73 | reverse complement strand
CCTAACCCTAACCCTAACCCTAACCCTAACCCTAACCCTAACCCTAACCCTAACCCTAACCCTAACCCTAACCCTAACCCTAACCCTAACCCTAACCCTAACCCTAACCCTAACCCTAACCCTAACCCTAACCCTAACCCTAACCCTAACCCTAACCCTAACCCTAACCCTAACCCTAACCCTAACCCTAACCCTAACCCTAACCCTAACCCTAACCCTAACCCTAACCCTAACCCTAACCCTAAGCGCAATTTATGGTGCCCAAAGCTTATCAAAATATGGGATTGTGGTCAGATTGGGATGAATCCCATTAATTATTAGATATATATTAAAAATAACAATTTATTAATTAAATAGTCATCAAGACTTATACAGAGCATATGGACAGTATAGGGAGACAAATATTGGCCCAGACATGCCCACCATATGAGCAGACAATGTGCCAATTGTAGGGTAAAAATATTTATGGTTAGGGTGATAAGGGTTAGGAGGAGGAATTCTAACCCTAAGGGACCAGAACCAAGAATGAGAGAAAAGTAATCCAACGGGAATTTAAAGAGTATAAGAGCAGTATGGGGGATTGCATCCCCCAAACCCCCTGCTTTTTTATTCTCTAGGGGACTGCGTCCCCCAGACCCCCTGTTCTTCTAACCTTTTCCTAGCCCTTACTATAACACCTACACCCTAAGAATTATCAGCACATCCAGCTCCAGTACTATTCAGCAAGACACATCAAGAAAACCTTCTACTGAGAATGTGGACTCCAATCTGACTACTGCAGCTCCATTGCAACACAGAAGGACTTACAAGCCCCCAGCAAACCTACCACCAGCTTCTACCTGGACTGTGGTGTACTTGAAGCAAGTTCCCTGGACCCCCATTTCCAACATCAGGAAAGCACTCAAGGCATGCAATATTCAGCTCTCAAGAATTGTCAACCTGGCCTGGAGAAAAGGGAAGATTCTGGAGGTTATTCTAGACCAAAACATTGCTGACCCATTTGTTGCCTTTGTGGAGAAGAACCTTAACTGGCTGAAAACTGACTTCAAGATAGTGCCTGAAGAATCTGAATCCTCTGACTCTCTACTGTTCAACAAGCCTCCAGCTCATGTTGCCATTCTGTCTTTCTTTGCTGCCATCAAGAGACAAGCCCCCTCCTATGATGTGGCATACTTCCTCAAGAACCATGCCATTTCCCTCCTTGCTGACTTAAGTGATGCACCATTTGAAGAGCTCTGGGACTCTGCAGGTCACATTGTTAATGCTGCCTCTGAAGAAGCTACAACCTCTGCCTGACTACCTGAAGTTCTGTTGCTTAACTGCAACAGCATACAGCCATCAAGACCAACTCTAGAGAGACTTCTTTCAAGATTTTCCCTCCTGTGTTTGATTGATGTCCAGCTACCCTCTATACTTTTGACTAATCTATATTGCTTTTCTACTCCTAGAACAAAGAATACCTCCTCTATCTGCTTCATCTCTTCTACCATCAATACTCCTCAGCTCTGTGTTCCTCTTTACTCCCCTTACTGTGCTGCTCTCCAGTTGCCAACTATCAGTCTGGTGCTCTGCTATCTGCCTCCAAGTCTAGCCCTTCAGGAAGTGCAAGTTATATGCCAGAAGGTTCGGCAATACCAACAATCTATATCAACACCTGTTATCTTGCTTGGAGATCTCAACATTCCCCATCCTGAGAACAAGACTACTCCGGCTGCAAGAATGAAGCCAAGGTCTACATTCCTACTGAACTTCCTGAGAGAAAGCCACCTGCTAGCACTAGGTGCTCAATCTGAGAAAAGATGTGTTGACTGGATCTGCCCTTCTGCTGCTGCCCTCTACTTTGTGAATGAAGTTAAGCAATTCTCTGGAGCTGAGCTAGGATCCTTGAGAGCCTCTGACCATCCAGCCTGGTCCCTTTCTATGCAACCAGTTGTGAAGAAGAAGCTGCAAAACTTACTGTGCTCACCCACAAAGCTACCAAGAATCAGAAGAAAGACTTTGGGAACTACTTGAAGCTTGCCAGTTTGCTACTTTCTCTGCCTGATGATCTCAACTTTGCCTGGCTCTTTGTGAAGCATCTGATTCTGGTGTCTGCCTCCCTCTCACTGCCATGCAAGACTACTGCTGTTACCTCAAGAAAATGGGAATCCATTGTTTCAGCCCTGCAACAAAGCTACCTGAGTTTCCCTAACCCAAAAACAGAGAAACTCCTCCTGACAGCAATACACCACTCCAAGGCAATTCACCACACTCTGCATACTCAGCTCTGGGATCATATTATGAGTTCTTTGCCTCTGCAATCTTCCAACTCTATAACAAGAACAGTATCAAGACTCTACAGGGCAATGAGGCCCTCTTCCAGGAAGTTACCTTCAACAGAACAGCTGGCTAACATCTTCTTCTCTACAAAGCAGTACTCAACTCCTGGCTTTCATCCTGACTTCAAGACTCTGCCCATCCCACTTGCACTTGATCAAAGGAGAATCCATAATGTGCTCAAGAGGCTTCCCAACTCTACTGCTCCAGGTGTGGACACAATCTCCTATGAGCTTCTGAAGACTAGTACCAAGGCCATGTCTGCACTTCTGCTTCCACTGTTTCAGCAATGCTCAGCCCAGCTTTCTACTCCTGAGGAATGGTCCTTTGCAAATGTTCTGCCACTGTACAAGGGTCAAGGAAAGCACCTGGATCCTAGCTCCTACAGGCCAATATCTCTGCTGCCCACCTGCAGAAAGGTGTTTGAGCTTCTGCTTGCTCAGGAGCTCTACTCTGACTCCCTCAAGTTTCATCCTGCACAGTTTGGCTTTGTTCCTGGCCTCTCCTTGGAATATGCAGTCATACTTAGCCAAGATCACTCTCTCCAGTGCAAGTATCCCTCTGTTCTGTTTGATATTACTAAGGCCTTTGATTCAGTTGACAGAAATCTGCTTTGGTCCAAGTTGCAATGCTTCTCCAGTACCTCTCTCACCCTCCTTGTCAGGTCTCTGTTTCTGGATCCACAAGCAAGAATTCTGCACCCAAGTGAGCAATCAGCTGTGTTCTCAGTTCCTAATGGAGTGGTTCAAGGCTCTGTGCTTGGTCCTATACTGTTTGCCATCTTCCTGAATGATTTCCCAAGACTCTCAGCTGACTGCCTGGTTACTCTCTTTGCTGATGACATCAGAATATCCTCCTCCAATGTGCAACAAGACTCCCAGACCATCCACCAGTATCTGCAGAAGAATAATCTCCAGCTTTCCATTGCAAAGACAGTACCTTTGGGCTCTCCCTTCAACTTGGAGAACTCCACTCTACCTGCTCAGGTTTCTGCTACATATCTTGGCTTTCCTTTCCTTCCTACTGGACTAGACTCTGGAGCACACCTGAAGAAGAGAATTATCCTGGCAAGACAGGCACTCCACAAGCTACTGGCTGTTACTCCTCCTACAACTTCAGCTCCCAGCTGCCTCCTTCTACTCAAGCAGTTTGTCTTCCCTGTCCTGGAATTTGGCTTACCACTTCTCTCTCTTACTTCTAGAGACTGCACTAAGCTTGACAAGTTTGCAGTATGGTGCATAACCTCCTTGGTGCCTCATTTGCCTGAATGCCCCTACAGACATGCTATTCTTGGTGCTTTTGGGTTTATGCCCTATAAGATCAGACTTCTCTACCTTAGAACCAGATTATACCTCAGACTTCACAACTGCAACAACCCACTGATTAAGGCCTGGAAGAGAACACACCACACTACACCTGGCTCCTGCTGGAGAACTATACTTGGAGATCCTGAAGTCAAGAAGTTTGCTCACTATATTCTGCAGTCAGAAAAACCCAAGCTGGCCTACCTGAAGTACTTGACAGACCTTTGGCAGCAATATCTGCAGCAGCACACTCCCTTTATGATGAATATCAATCCTTATCACATTCCCCTCATTAATGTTGTTCACAAGTCATTCTTACCTCTCTTGCTACCCCCCTTCCCACTGAACAGTGTCTTGAGCACTGAAGAACTATCATCACTTCTTATTAACTTACCTACTAATTCCCCTCAGCTACACACTCTTGTATCAAAGCTACAACAGTAGCGCTGGCTTCTTTGTTTCAACTGAAATAAAGATTTCACCTGTTGGTGACTGTCTCCCCCCCTAAGCAGCAATGTGGGTAAGGAAGCTTTTTAAAGCCTTAGGCTTATGTCAAAAGATGCCTATTACTTTATTTCAAGATAACCAAGGATATATACAGCTGGGTGGAAATCCAACTTTTCATGCAAAAACTAAGCACATAGAAATTAAACATCATTTCATATATGAATTTATAGAGAATAGCTTGGCTAATGTAGCTGACTATTCTACAGATGAAATGATTGCAGACATATTCTTCAATCCATCAGTTGAAGACAAGTTTGAATATCTTAGGTCAAAATTAGGACTAGTAAGTATGAACATTTAGTTGAGTGGGAGTGTTGTAAAAGTTTGTAATTCCACCTAAATTTTTACCCAACTTAGCCACTTAGATAATTACTTTCAAATCCAAGAAAATAGTCACCACATTCCTCGTTTGGATTTACTTAAAATATTTTCATCACAATTTCAGGTACCCAGAGCAAAAAATTAGATAAGTAGTCCAAGCAGTGTCAAACTTTGCACACATGTTCTTGGGACCTTTGTGAATCTATTTCATGTGCTTGTTATCCCAAGAGCATGTAAGAGTATAAACACTACTTTTACATTTAATAAATCATTGAATGAAAACCACATATCTACTTGTCCCCCCCCCAATCACTTCCAATATCTCCAAGACTGTTACAACATTTTATGTGTCTGCTTTGCCAAGACCATACTAAGGTACTTAGACTACTCTTACATTCAATGAGTTATGGAGTGACACCCACAAAATCAACTTGTGCTCCCAATCACTTCCAATATTGCTATGTTGCTTACAACAATAGCAACAATGTGGTGCAATTCTACAGTACAATATATTAATGGCACAAAGGGAGGTGCAAAAATGAAATATCAGTTATTAATTGGCAGAGTAGTATGATACAGCAGCAGCAGTAGGCCACTATATTGCCATCATAATGCCATCTGGAGTCTTTCATATGGCTGCTAAAGCACAGACATGTCTATTACCATATAAGGCAATAGACATTTCAATCAGTTAGGCCAAGTCAGAATAATGCAGGCCCAATAGGACTGTTACATTGGAAAGTGGCATTAAGGCTGCCAAGACACTTTCATGCTTTTACAATAATAGGAAGTCTAGGCAGTAGAGCACTGTCAAGATCTCATCATAACCTTGTTTGGAGGGTCAAGAATTCCAAGCTGCTGATATTATAACAGTCTCTTTGTAGGCTCCTGGCAGCTGAACTGGATTAGATCCACCTGCAGGACCAAAATATATTTTATAGGGTATCAATGGGATATCATTCTTGCTTCAAAGCTAAATATTAACTTTGATCAGCTCCACTCCTGTAAAGAAGATACAAACTAAACATCAGCTTGATTATCTTCTTGAGAGAAATACAGGCATTGATTTGGCCTCTTTATCTTGCAGCATAATAGACTAGTGTTCAGAAATAAAGATTTCCCAACATGTTGTAACCTTTTATTGCCTGAAGCTGCTGCAAGCAGTACTTGAAACTGCTTTGCTAGCTATAGAGAGAGATCAATAATATAGGTATATATACATAAATACATAATCATGATATCTTTTATCTATATTTGTTCTCATTGTATAGAGACAACGTGGCGCAATATGATATTTTGCGGGCTGGCTTATACATTCGATGCTGCAATAGAAAAATATCAGGCTTCGATTTTATTAATAGTCGAATCTACAGAACATGTATAAAAACTGTACAGGGATGAGTGCAAAGTGCAAGGTATGAAGTTCACAAATGGCCGGTATGTGCCTATACTCCTTATACAATCTTCTTTGGCTTTTCAGCTTCGTGATGTGGAGGTGCGATCCAGTACATGGCGCCTTGGACAATACTAGCGCAGAGAGGGGCAATCCAAGGGATCCAGTGCTCTTGGTAATTTCCAGAGGCAACGGCCACGCCCAAGAACTTGGCTGGATTGGCACCAACCCCACCGAAACCATCAGTAATTCCACCGCTCACATATATGTTCAGCCCAAGAGCCAAGGCTACACAGATAGGCCCGACAATGGGGCCGAAGACCTTTTGTTGCTTGGGGTCAATCCCAGTGCCCCAAGTGATCCATACATATGACCAACTAAAGAGGAATTCCAGGCAGAAAGCCTGACCGACGGTAACAACATCAGGCTTGAAACCCCAGGAACCAAGTTTAGTTGCCTTGGTAACTGCTTCACCACAGGCGACACGAAGAAGGGCACCTCCAAGGATCGCACCAACGCAGTGCATAAATAAATAGATAATGGCACGGGGAACAGAACAGAGGCGAGTCCATACAGCAGTCCAGGTAATAAGAGGGTTGAAATGAGCACCGGATACCGAGGCGGAACCCATAATGAACAGGGTTAGAGTCACAAACACACCCAACCCAACATCGAGAGATACAACAGGGCCTCCAACTTTGACCGCCCAAACGGTTACACCGCAGGAGACCAAAACATATAATGCCATCAGGAAAAGCTCATGAACACCTGAACGCCATATTTTTGGGTTACGAAACTCAGACCAGTCGAGCATTTGAGCCATTGTCAAATGGTCTTCATCAGCAACAACATCAGGATGAAACTCGGGTGGCGCAAGGCCAGTGAGCGACTTCCTGTGAGGAATAGCGTTGAGAGAAGCTTGACGACTACGAGTGATATGCTGTTCTAGCGAGGCGATGTGCTCGGCAGATAGAGGAACGCCAATGTTCAGAGTAGCTTCGTGTGGCCTAAGCTCGGTGGCTCCTTGGCTAGCAAACCGGTTTGGAGGATTCAGTCTTGATGATTCCATTTTAAAATAAGGCTATGGTTGGATATTGTGGTATAAGTGGGTGAGAAGTTCATTTTATACACCTTTGCAATGGCTTCATGCATGGAATCAATCGCAATGAAGTCGCTTGAAAACATTGATAAATTACTACATTGCGTTGATGTATCACTATTGAAACCTATCCAGGGAATTCCAAGGTTATTCCGTATTTACCCCATATGGGTATTGTGCAGATCTCTAAAGGTATCGTGCAGATCTCCAGACAATGGATCATGCATTAATCCACATAAGGCAGTTCTGACTGCTAATTTGACACCCTAAGCCGAATCGGGAAGCACTTCTTTTTCCAAAGGTGACGTCCAATTCGTTTCATCTACCAACTGACCGAATGCTTATAGGCTAGCACGCAACTGACACACAGAATATTCTAAAACAAACACCCCTTTCCATGCACTTCTGAACCCCAGGTGGAATTCTCAGTCGACATTACATAACTCGGAAGAGAATTCGATGCCAGCACGTGCGCACTCTCTCAATCCTCTACAGCAATGATCTATGGGTGACGTATGCTGGATTCCCCTGTGAGTCGAGTTCGGTCCATTCATTGAGTCTTTTATGGATGGCGCTAGGTAGATGGTAATTCCTGGATACAGTTACGCTTTCTCCGTTATATCTCGAATGATCATCTGGAGAGTTCAGGCCCAACCTCTGATTATTCCTTATTAAAGTGCCTGTAATCATCGACTGATTACACTCTTCACTGTAGGTACACAATTAGAATATCGTTTATGGTAGATGATTGATCTATGGCTCAGGTATGTTGTTCACCTTATGATATATGTTCAACTCTAGTAAGCCTCACTGCAACTATTTCAATCCCTTAAATCTAATTTATATTCCAGATAGCTTTTAATTCAAATAAGCTTACTAAGCTTACACAAGCAATGAAATCAAGTGGACGACACTTAGGCGGGGTAAACAAATGTAAGAAGCAAATACTTTACACCATGGACCAATAAGTCGTACGAGAGATAACATCCACTGGAAGGTAACAGCGAATGCAGTCATCCTCCTCAGCCATCCCAGCATCATTACAGTTCATTTTTTGCCAGTAGACCAATGCACATACACCTCATGTGGAGAGTGCAAAAATACCAAATTCTCGGGTTGAAGAAGAGGAACTGGATCGTTCTTGGAGGTCACACGTATGATGTTATTGCTAATGGCTGAGTTGAATGTGTTTTGTATGCTAGCTCAGCAAAGGTGAGATGTCCTACTCTGGGTTGCCCGTAGGTGCGAACAGGGATTTTGGAGGGATTGATGATTTTGGCTGGTGGAGTAATACAATGAGGACTACTTGGGTTCATTAAATGGTTTTAATCTCCACTGCACCACCGTGTGTTTCCAGGGTTAATTTGGATTTCCTGACCATGACAACTGAACTCTGCACTTACCAGAGAGTGACCTGTCACCTCAAGCTCATGTTCATGGGGATTATTAGGAAGCTGGCTCACAACCTTCTTCAGCCTAGTAATTACACCCTCTGACACACTGTTGAATGCTTTTAAAAATCCCCCATGAACCATGGTCCCCTCCCCAGCACCGGGATAAGCGAAGTCCAACGGAAGGAAATCAAAGTCGTCAACCCAGCTGCGAATGTTGAGTGTTCTTAACAGGAGGCAAGTTGAATAAAAGTGTTTTGGATAAAAGCAATAAAATCATGCCCTCTGAAGGCTACAATGATGACTTCTCTTTATGATTGACGCCAACATATAGGCAGTCTGCATTGAGGTACATGGTCAACTGAGATATTTTCTATTTCGGGATATAGATTTGGATGGTCAGTATGTATGCCCTTGGTATATCGCCCTCATCCCCAATAACACAATTGAGCAAGTTTTCCGAAACGAAAATATTCTGGAATGGAATGGAACCTTTATTCGTCGATTAATCCTGAGAATGCATGGAAACCATAGTTCTGTTCTGGTGGAACCAGATTCGTACAGTTTTCTATGGAACGGGACTAGGACAGGAACTGCACAGACTTATTTGTACACGTATGGAATGACTGAATTGGCCTACAGCGTGCTCAGGTGAACAAACAGACAATCCTACTACGGTGCTAGATACTAAAGTGACTGGAATTATGTGGAAATAGCACTATGCACTTCAGGATAAATATCAACATATTGCTGAATTTATATAGTTGGTAGTCTAGCATCCATTTAGATGCTAACCTCGAGAATTTATTAGCAAAATGATGGAGGACAATACGCACCGAGTCAAGAAGCATGCAACCAAGTTACATTGCAAGGTAAACAAACCATTAAGCCTACGATTATTGTAAAGCAAGTGAACATTCCCAAAGATCCAGAGTATTGAATAACACCAACATAGATTAAGTAAATTAGACAAAACGCGTCACCCTTTTGCTTAGAATTCCATGCGTTGTATCTGGCTCCTGTATTTCACTTGGTCGATCCACTATACTGGTTTAAATATGATAAATACAAAATGGTTGATTTTCACCGAGTCAAGACCGAATTAGCCCAGGAAGCCTCTCACCATGAGCAAATACTCCATCAAGCAGGTGACGTGGTTGGCTCCGGATCAAAGCCAAACTGAATGAAAAAGTGCAAACCATAATAAAGAAATCGGGGACAACATGACCAATTAGGTGCGCTGCGTCAGACTCTAGATGTGTTTTGTGATACAAAGCTTAATTCCATGATTTATTCTAGTGGATATTTGCCAGTTCGACGTCGATCATCCACGCCAGCTTGCTCGATCTCACAATGGAGTCGGGGCTCTAAAAGATTCCCATAACCATTCTCAGCTGGTCTCGTACATCCAATTTCTGAATATTCCAAGTGGTACTTGCCACAGATGCATAAATGAGGAAAAGGTCATTCATTGGGGATCGTTGCGGCCTTACGGCTTAAGATGTGAATTCCCAATCAGGTTTACACTTTGAGGCATACTATATATTTTTAAGGAAACTCGGGTAGTCTAGCGGAACAAAGTGTAAAGGTCTGTCCATCTCCGTGCCTGTTGGCACATACCAATAGGTAGAAGTGTAACCATGAATTCATTTATCCCGTTCTAACTTGACGGTGAATTAGCTCATCTGTGGCTTTTGTCTTTTCGAAACAGAGAAGATTCTTCGCAAAGAGTAACTAATGAATATTTAAATGGCGAACTGTTCGAGTGATGCCCAGCAACTACAGCATTTTCAACATGGTCAAACTCTTAAACTCTCTGAGCATCCTCCTGGTCACTGCCACGATTCTTGTCAGCCAAGGCTCGGAGGCCGCATATGTCTGGCCAAGACCTCAGAAATTCACCCAAGGCGATAGCACCATTATGGTTTCTTCCGGGCTTAACATCAAGATCCAAGGCAAAGGCAATTACATGGATATCGCTCGGAAGGCAGCCGATCGCTTCAAGAAATCCGTACGCAAGGAAAATTGGACCCCATTCGTTCGTTGGGCCGAAACTCCAGTCGAATCCTCCGGCGAGGAGATGGCTCGAAAGAACATGATTCCGGTGAAGAAAAGCAACACCTGGCTTAAGCGTGTTGAGCTGGAGATTGAGGATGGTAACGCCAAGCTCGACCTCAACACCGATGAGTCGTACACGCTTGATGTTCCGGTTGATTGCAACCTCAACAAATCGGTCACCGCCACCATTAAATCCAAGACGGTCTTCGGAGCTCTACGTGCCTTGGAAACCCTGAGTCAATTAGTAAATTATGAAAGCGATATCGTAAGTCACTCTCTACCCTTGCGCGACTCAGTCGCCTAACAACATCCTGCTCTTAGGGAAGGTACATCTCATATGGTCCTTGGCACATCGAGGACAAACCAGCATACAAGCACCGTGGATTCATGATGGACGTCACCCGAAACTTTCTTTCCATCGAGGAGATAAAGAAGCAGATTGATGCCTTGAGCTGGAATAAATTCAACGTGCTCCATCTCCATCTTACCGATGCCCAAAGCTTCTCGCTTGCCTCAGAGGTATGTAGCTGCTTCTGATGGATCATCTTTTCAGCACATGGAACTAAACAATCATTAGGTATACCCACAACTCCGCGAGATGGCCTACGCTAAATTCCAGCCTGGTATGATCTACACCAAGGAGGACATCCGTGACTTGGTGGGATTCGCCCTTGAGGTATGTCATCATGGGCCATCTGGCTTCAAGCGTCCTCACTAACTTCTCCATGATTCAGCGTGGTATCCGCATCGTGCCTGAGATCGAAATGCCTGGACACGCCTACGCCACGGGGCTACCCTTCCCAGGAATGTTGGTGTGTGCCAATGTCCAGCCAGTGTGGCGTGCCATTGATTACCAGCCACCGAGCGGGCAATTCGACGTCACTCAGGACATCACCTACGAGGTCACCCAGAATCTCATCAAGGAAGTGGCCTCTTGGTTCCCGGATGAACTCCTTCATACTGGTGGTGACGAAGTTGGCATGCGCTGCTACAAAGAGAGCGAGGTATTCCAAAAGAACCTCAAAGAAAAGAACACCACGATGATTGAGGCCATGCAGCACTTCTACGACAAGGTTGACGAGTACGTGTCAGCCGCCGGAAAGCGCCCGATTGTTTGGGAGGAAGCATTATTGAACAAGGACCTGAACCTTACCATCCCCAAGCACTTCATCGTTCAACAATGGACTGGCAGTAAGAACACCAAGCTGATCGTCGAGCAAGGTCATGATATCATTCAGAGTGGCTCCGACTACTGGTACCTTGATGTAGGCCACGGTCGCCACGCCCCCGGATGGGTTGATTGCCCAACTTGTGACAAGTACCGCACTTGGCAAAAGGTTTACTCCCACGATCTTCGGGCCAACCTTACCGAGGCTGAAGGCGTCCATGTTCTTGGTGGGGAGGTTGCCCTGTGGAGTGAGCAGGTCGACTCCTATAACCTCGAGTCCCAAATGTGGCCCCGTGCGGCCGCGGCGGCTGAGGTCCTTTGGAGTGGCTATAGTGCGATCAATTACACCGACATATTCGGCTCGGTAAAGCGCGCGTTCCCAAGACTTAACGAGTGGCGTTACAGAATGGGCGGGCGTGGCGTCAAGGGTGCGGCCATTGCCCCACTTTGGTGCGTCAAGGAGATGGGCTGGTGTGATCTTCCTGCTGGGTTCGAAGCCTAATCCTTGCTAGCCAATAGGGCTGCATCACGCTCTCTCTAGACACGACGAAATCAGTGAAATGTGAGCACGGGATGCGGATTCAATCCCGATCCGGACCGGGATCAGGATCGTTCACGCATTCAGGAGAATAAACCAGAATTTACTAAACTATACACCACACGCCAGGATAGGTCTCTTTGCGCCCAAAATGTAGATTTAATTGGCTTAATTAAGTGATTGAGGATGATGGTCCAGCAAGATTGGGTGCTCCGAATTAGGGGCTACCGGTGCAAGAGGTAGCCTAGGTTTACGGATTTGGAGTGGCGGGAATGTATCGAGCACTGCTACGACACGAGAGATTTGTCGGAAGTTATGGGGCGTTCACCGAAAAGCTTCTCGTTGTGGTGCTGACATGATCCTATTTAGGTGCTACCAATCTAAGATGGTACACTTATTAATAACTGTAAAGTGGGAGAGAATGACCGTGAATTCATTCGAGGGAAGCCTAAGAACACCTAAATCGCGACCAAGTTCCACTGCAGGGCCCGGCAACAGACGTCCAAGGACTGTACGAGTGCATACCCAAGTGTCTAGTGGAAGTTTGTTATGGCCATGCAGATATTTCAAATCTTTGATCAGGACGAGGCAAACGGGTGGAGGACGGTAGAAGTGACCAAAGCTATCATACAGAGTCAGTCTTTTGAAACCGCGATCATGACGAGGAGTCGGTGTTCTTGTTTGATAGAGTGGGTGTACTTCTGGAACATATCTGAAGTACCACATTGCGATTCATGGTAGTCAGCATGTTGATAAATATCTCTGTGAAGAGAGTCTTTCCGAACCGATTATGCAGGGTGGTGTGCCTTTCAAAAGTTCGAGGTTGTGTACAGATGGGCGACTTACAGTGGTATGTAACTGATAAAGGAAGTCCATCAATGAATGATTTGTTGCCTTATTGGTTGGCAAAATTGTTTAAAGCAATTATCATGCCTGTTGCCAGGATTGAACTGGCGACCTTCAGTTTACGAGACTGACGCGCTACCACTGCGCTAAACAGGCCGATATTTCAATGATGTGATTTATAACTACTCATTTCTGATCACTTAAAACATTACCGATCGAACGCTTCGGAAGCCCACGAATACATCTCGGGCACTCCTTTCAGAAGCCTACCCTACGTTATCGCAACTCCTCCTTCCGAAACTGTCTCTATATAAGCCCTTTGAAATATCATCAATAAAGAATTAAATTTCATAGTTTTTCAACTCTCTGTACATTCGTCTGATTCATTACATGATTTTTTACAGTTCCACCATAGTGAACTTGGTTGACAAAAGAAGCAAGTACAGCAGGCTACCAGAACATCATTCCTTGCCTACTTTCCATAAAGACTCATTCTTGACTTGTAGAAATTTCTAACTCTGATGTTTTTTGATAATCAAACAATTCTGTAACAGGTTGAAAGTATCACAACCGATCTGAAACAACACTAAGTATTCAGCTAGGGACCCAGTACCATACCAAACTAGCACAACAAGGCGCACTACTTGACCAGCTTAATAAGTAGAACAAGCAATGAGCATGTTCAAGTAGAGACATAGTTACCCATATTATAAAAACTGGATTTGTTATGGATCTGAAGAAATTACTCAACAGCCACTTACAGGATGGTCAAAACAGATTGTATATACAGTTAAACAAATGAGGACTAGGGCCATTGCTATACTTCGAAATCCATTTGATAAAGCCAGAGGAAGGTTCCTGGGGCTTCAAATTGTCACCAATGCAAATCTTCTAGAAAAACATCCGACTTGTCTATACAGTTACTCATATTGCAGTGTATTATACAGTTTTACTCAATTATTGCAAGGTTTCGTCAGATCAACTAACCAGTCTTCATCAGATTCGATGTGAATCTATCGAGAAATGGGAGCAATATAACTTAAACCCCCTCCCTCGCTTGGATACCTGGATCTCTTCTCCCAAAACCTTAAGCAATCACCGCAACGCCGTAAATAGCAAGAGGCTTGGCTCCTTGAAGCTACTAATAATCTCCCTAGCCATGCATACCTCTTGAGAAAATGTACCATGATGAACAGTACTACTGCTGGTCGTCCTCATCCCTGCAGCCATTGCATTAATTCGTATACGATCCCATTATGCCTCAGGTAAGGCATTGGGTGATTGGCATTGCGCCACCACCAATCTTGAAATGCACATTACCACTTTTCCTTGATCTCATTATTCACGTTACTGGCACTTATGCCACCTGCGACTTAACTTGCCGCACCACTACTGGCCGCTTTTATGGTTTTGAGCTCTTGAGAAACTCATGTATTACCAACCATGTTTACCTGTGCAATAGGTATGGACCCCCGGTAGATGGGGACTATGGCACTGTAAATAAAAGGTTTTAGCAAGACAAATGCCTGTGGTGGGCATGTAACCGCCGGTTGAATCAAAGGATTAATGAGATAGTAAAGGTGCTAGTTATCAAATTCATGGTGAGCTCTCAACTATTCATCCCATGCGTTGTGGCATTATCTTGAATACAGGTCACAGTTTGGTATATAAAGAAGCATATGTGCATAACATGATCATGATTACTTCACACTCGCTGATGCTTGAGTACAATATGGATGTGATGCTTGAGTACAATATGGATGATACCTTGGCACACTGAATCGAATTAATAAAACCAAATATCGCTCTGGATCTGCATCCATATTTGCCCACTGTTATATCACGTGGAGAGTATAGTTATGCAAGCCTCATATAGTATAGCGCCTACTAACAAATCAACTTACCAGATGCTAGCCCCAATCCTAAATAATGATGCCAACAGTTTCTGATAATCAACCAAACCGCGACGAGGAGCGACCAGGGAATTTTCGGGGTATCATGAATGCATGCGTGAGCAGCTGGGCAAGCATTTTTCCCGTCTCAGTTGAGCCTTGACCAGCCTGCAGGTGGTCAGGTAATTGGTTAATTTGGGACACACCTGGTCGCCGCATTAATGGATTTTCCCCGATGTTTCGGCTAAATGTGAAGCCTGGAAGCTGTGCCATGGATCAGCAGCGAGGCTCTCCACGGTCAAATTCCTGTTCGCCACTTCAACCTTGGCTATGTCCAGTGCTACCATTCTTGAACGCGGATACAACACAAAGGACTATTCGGAAGAAGGTGGGGGTGTAGCTCACGGAGGAGCTGGAGGCGGAAGTGGCAACGGTGGTGGAAGCGGTCATGGTAACGGGTACGGAGGAAATGGTGGCGGCAATGGTGGATATGGAGGGAGTGGTGGAGGTGGAGGTGAACACGGACGAAATAGTGGTGGAAGCAGCAGCGGTTGATATGGTGGATATGGCGGAAATGGTAGTGGAAGTGGGTACGGAGGAAATGGTGGTGCAAGTGGCAGCGGATATGGTGGAAACGGTAGCGGTTGCGCAGGTGGAGGTGGAGGTAAGCATGTTGGAAACGGCGGTGGTGGATATGGCGGAAACGGCGGCGGCAGTGGAGGTGAATACGGAGGTAATAGCGGTGGACATGGACGAAGTGGAGGAGGGCTCTACAAGTATTAAGATTGGCTACAAAATTGTATACCCAAATATGATTTCAAGTATCTATAGACAAATGCCAGTGAATGAAATAAAGTCTAAAAAGCGCCTCCTCTCAAATATTGGATTGAAAAATGGCAGCATAACAACTGGTCAAGTACTGTACTGAGGCAGAAGCATCGATGTTCGGCTTTCAATAGATCAGCAAAAATACGATGCAATAGTATGATCAATAGTATCGGATCTTGCTTACTCGTATCACCAAGGCCGCCCGTAAGAAAAAGGGATTATTCGGAGGCTGGTTAGGCTGATCGTCATAGCACTTAAACCAGAATCCACTTTGCATTAACAAGTGATGGACTGCATAACATGTACCACCAGGGATTTATTCTCTACGACTATCCATTCTCCACTACTACATCGAGCAATCGCACTCAGATTATCGATTTATGCTTGAGGTTGAGACCATATACCCCTCTTTGGCTCCATGGCCCCTACGTTAACGCTGGTAACCAATTGTCCATGAAACACAATGGAAATACGGATGTGGAGATGCAGGTACAACAATCCTGCTCCATCCTGTCTTGGGCTATGCATGGGCATACATTTTGCAGACATCCTCCATAGATATATTATCCCACTTAAGCTACGGTCGAAGTTTCAACTTTTCTTCTTGGGGATACATCATAATGTAAAGCATCTACCTACCATGAACAATGTAACACTCGAGAACATTATCAGCCAGACTTCCTGTCCCCCCCTTTCCCTCAACGACTTTCGTAAGTTCCTGACGTACATTGAGTACAGTGTCGAGAACCTCGACTTTTACCTTTGGTATCGTAGCTATCAATTACGATTTAATCAACTTCCAACCGATGTCATCGAAATGCTGACACCGTGTAAAATACCCCACGAAAATGCTAAACTCTGTGGTAAATGCAACTTGGAGGACGCCAAAGACACAAGAAGAGACAGTGGCCTGTCTGATATTGGCCAGGGTATTGAGCAGCATCTGCACGAATACAAAGCAAAACTTTACCAGATGCAGCCTTTCCGAGATGAGATTGATGCGGTTATAGAGAGATTCTTCTCCAGTAACTCCATGAGCGAGCTAAATGTTGAGGTTTCCACACGGGAAAAACTGCTCGCAGAGGCGGTATATACCACCCATCCATCCATATTCCATGCGGCCGCGATGGAGGCATACCATCTCATGGAAGGGGATTCTTTCGTACGCTTTAAATCTGAGGCCATCAAAAACCTCTCCCCCGCCACCATCCACTTCAGGTGCATCTTTGGGGTTATTCTTATGATTTTGGCGTTTCTTGGGGTCTCAATGACCATTTTGCTTCACCAGGGCCGATGGATGCGGCTGGTGCTGACGCCTCTTATTCTTGTCGGGATCTCCTACTTGTTGAGCTCATATCGAGGTATCTGCGCAGCCAAAGTGTACGCACGTATGAGAGAGATCAAGCCTTACGAGTCGTTTCCCCTATCGAACACAGATATCTCTACCTGCTTAGAGAAAGGATACTCAACGGTGGATGTAGTCAACTCAGCAATCATCCAGGAGCAAAAGCGGATCCTGCTGCTGGCATTTTTTCAAATCGTGCTTCTGAGTGTATTGGTGATGCTGCTTATTCTTTTGGTACCGGTGTCCTTGAGCTAATATGCAGCAGTATTGAGATGTACATAACAAAAACACGCGCTATATGACCATATCTATTGTTTACTTTCATTGAAGGACGATTTATTGACCTCTTGCTCTATTTACATATGTTACTTCTTTTCATTAAATCCTTTCGTGTCTGCGATGCTTTGTACATGTTGGAGCAACTTGAGCCTGCGCAACAATATATCGTGCAATTGCACCCGGCGTTTGGTGTTGGCTAGATTGTGTGCCTGGATCAACACTACAAACAGGAAGCCCTCGATGATCATGGTTGGAGTGTTACATAGCAGTTGACCAGTTTCATTCCAATGCATTCCCGATGCGATACATAACAGAGCGATGGTAACGAGGACTGAGCCCAGGACAGACTCGGGCTTGGCGCAAACTGTCCCCCAAAACACGCTCACTCGACTGATCAGGGATTGTTTGCTAGAAGGAGGCCCCGTCGGTGGCTCCAGGCCCAGCTTCTGGAACAGAGCCAGATCGGAGTCGATCAGCAAATCGAATTGCGCGTTCATGAGCTTGTCTTGGCGGAAGTACACATTTCTCAGCACGAAACCATCTATGTATCCGATCAGGCCGGTGTAAGTGCCGATGATGAGCCACCAATTCGAATTCCACTGCATGCAATTCCCGACAGCAAGCCAAACAACAAAAACCGCGATGGAGATGAACGCACCTACTCCGGAGCCGATGATATCTGCGTAGTAGTCTATGGAACGCACACCGAGGCTCACTTTAGGAGGCTCCACCACAATCACTGGGTTCAGCTCGATGTCACCAGTTACCTGACGCAGAAGAATCTCTAGATCCCGATCGGCCTTCAGCACCGACGCAAGGCACTTCTCGAAATACTCCATATGACGACGCCGGGTATTCTGAAGGAACATCGAGGTGAAGCTAAGCTCCACGGCAATGGCGGTGTTGATGTAAAGTTGCCACATGTTGCTCCACTGGAGAGGATATCCCACACCGATCCACGCGAAGATGCCCAGCCAGTAGAAAACAAGGGAGTAGATGGATCCCACGGCAATCGACACGCAATTACAGCATCTATCAAACCAGTTCACCACCGGCAGCTTCACACCATCACCAACATCATCCTCGGGAGATTGGTGGCCATGGCTTTTCTCTAGCGCAGCCTCCAGCTTGGCCACGATATGCGGATACCCCAGGAGTCGCTTGAATGTTGCGCTCCTGGACCGCAGCTGGGCAATGATAGTCAATAGTCTCTTGCAATGGTTGTGCTGTTGACGCATCAAGAGGGTGTCAGAAATGTAGCATTGGATGGAGCCACCATCCTGGATTGCAATCTGCCAGTTGGCTGGCGCACCCAAGACAATCCCGATGATAGCCCACCCGCCCAGCACTGCCAGCGTCAACACAAAGATGACCCTGGACCCAGCATATCTCGTGATGGTGTCAAAAAATCGGCTTCCAATGGAGATCTTCGTTTTAGGGTTGTAACTGATTCCATCTGGTGCGATTTCTGTGGAAGTGATCGAGACCTCTTCCAGCTTATTGATGGCGATGTATTGAGTTGGAGCGGCGGATTGGACTCCATATTGCCTGCCAGGTGAGCAGAAACCATCGATGATTCTTTCACTCAATCCTACCTTAGCACCGCCAGCGATCTGGTTTTGAACGGGCATTGACAATGAAGAGATGGGTGTTTGGCTTGAACATGTGGACGGGTCAAGCTATTTATACAAAAACCTGGCCCGAGTTATCAGATCCCTTTTTCTGTTTTTAGAAAGCCACAGCTTTTCGGTTCGCGTGGATGCTAACAGGGCTTAGGCCTGGTTTTTCTTTCTTGTTAAAACGCTCAACTTGGGACACTTGGTTCCTGGTTGTAAATGAGTACACCGTAAGATGGCCACCTTCCTCTGTGACAACATACGCGAGCAGACAGGCTGGACAGGCTCTTGTCCCGCATCAGCCTGATTATTCCTGCTCTCTGGTCTAGCTATCTAGACTCGCTAACTTGGGGCTTGGGTATTGGAATATCCGAGACGTACTGCAAGCAAGCTATGTGGAGTAATTCCACTGCAACTGCACCTTAGTGACCTTGCCAAAACAAGACAGCATTGGCGAGGATGAATCAGATAAAGTGTACCAAGGCCACCGCAAGCCAGATGTCGACTCAGAACCTGGAAAGTTCCATCACCCGAATGGTTGAGCCACCAGGTGGAATTCCTCTTCAAGTGGAATGTTGATTGGACTTACCAGCCATCAGATAAACGGTGCAGCGAACTGGATCAGATAACTTCGCCCATTGGATCAAACCACCCATAAATTTGGAGCCTAGATTAGCGTTATATGGACAGGTTGTTAGGATTGCATAAAGTCAAGGGTTGACTCGCTTCTTTTCACACGGCAAGTGGATTTTCGTGTCTTCCATGATATAGGAGTTGGTGAACCTTAAAGAGCATTTCCCCATTTGGGTGGGTGCTATTCCTGGCTTGGCGACAGCACGTGCATTCCTCCATTGAGTGGAACCGCTTCGCACTCTGCAAAAGCTGGATAATGTTTACCAACCATCCCATATTTGTGCGGTAGTGCTGTGTAGGATTGATGTGTAATCAAGGTAAAAATGCGCACCACTCACACCGTCCGAAACCGGATGGAGATTGAAAAAAAAAATGGATTTTTTTGAATAACGATCAAGGACTGCCAATGCAAATCCACCGAAGCCGAGTAGAACACTGAATATTTTATGCAGGTGGAAATGATTGCCATCAATGATCCAATATCCGGAGGGTATCGGTTAATAGTATCAATAAATGTGGTCTGATGCAGCACCTGGGATTCGATTTTGCTGGATGTTGGGAATTTGCATGCCATTCAATTCTTTTCACTGGGCAATTTCCCAGCTCAAGGAATAAAATGTACCGCCTCCAATTCCAATTTTTTATCTTCCCATACAAGGGCTTACGGTGGATTTGTAAGCTGCTCCATATAGACTGTTTACAATGCTCAGTCAGGCCAGTGGCTTCCGAGAAGGCAGGGAAACTGGTAGATGGGCGGGACTTCCTCTGGCAAGCCCACGGAGTGAAAACAACCCATTCATACCTACGGTAGATACAGAGAAATGCTGGAAATAATCTCGGAAAGAAGGGGGTATAAACTTAGGTCCAGTCGAAAATTTCCATATCTCTTGCTAAATGATGTTTGAGTGACAAAACCCTAAATTCAGTCCCAACCCCAACCCCAACCTTGACCCTGACCGGGTTTGATTGAGCTATCACCAACAAAAGATATCTTATACACGATCGTGATCCATGAGATCACTCCATAGACCTAAATAGAGCTTGAAATGCTCGAGCAAGAACGGTCCAGATTTTCACAGTATGAGGTTGGCATGGTGGATCCACAAGATGGAATGCCAAAAGGTGGTAAATTCCCTCAATGAGCGGGGTAACCCCAGTACCAACCGAATCCTAGCCTGAAGGCTTCCTTACCAAGCCACCCCTGATTTCTAGACAACTCTAGGTAGCCACTAAACTAGACGGTCTCGACGAGAAAAAAACCCAACGTCACCAAGTAAATCCCGGCGGAAATTTTATAAGAAGTGGTCAACGAAGGAGGCCATCGAGGGGGAACATTGGATTGATTCAAAGTATCTCAAGAAACAATGATCATGTCTAAGGGGAATTCCCGGGCTCCGTTCGAGTGCCGGTGCCGGCATTACATATTGGGCCTGTACACCTCCTCGTAACTACCCTGCTTCAGATATCTTTGATACAGTAGGTCCGCGAAAATCGGGTCATTCTGTGGCGGGGGTGGGGGGGTGGAAATGGTGAGTTAGTGAGTATTGCCATCTATGGCGATGATGATTTGAGGATACACATACCTGCAACAAGTAGATGTAATGTCCGATATACTCGGCTCTAGACAAAGGCCTGTTCTGGCCGACACGCTGTGGTGGAATCACAGGCACTGATGCATCCAGCGCTTGGGCGGGGTGCAAGAGAGGCATGCCAATCATGCCGTTGGGCAGCACTGGGGGACGTGGTGAAAACTGGTTCACGTTTGGTGGGATGATGGGTGGCATATGGAGGGGCATATGAGGGGAAACGTTGTTGGGTGCCATTTGGGGCATGGTGGGTCTTTCCAGTTGTGAGGGACTAGGTGCCATGGGGTTGGTATGGCCACCCTGTAAAAGATTAAGCAACACGTTAGAATCAGGAGCTGTGCCACCGCTGTTCCCTGGCGTTGGCTAGTTTTCAAGAGATTAGAATCCTTTCGAGGGACAGGAAAAATCGTAGCTGGACTCACTGGGCCTGTAGTTCTAGGAACTGGCGGAGTTTGTTGAGGTCCCGAAGTATGTTGGTACGCGGTGCTGGCTTTTTTGAACAAGCTTCCAAGAATGTCGGGCTGGCTCGGATTCGGGTTTGAGTTCGAGTTAACGGGCGTGGTCTGAGAAGGGGATTGAAGGTCTGAGCCGTGCGACTGGGATGTTGGTGTGTTTTTTTCACGTGCTCTCTGGAGCATATCTAGAATGTCGTGTTTCCCGTCATTGGTCGGCTTGACTATTGAGGGTGTCATGTCTTCGTGTTTAGCCTTCTCGCAATAGCTACACGAACAAACGACGTCAGCGTATGCAAGGAGAAACCAGAGTTAGGGACCAAAAAAAGGCTCCATCGGGGTACGTACTCGACAAGTTCACGTCCTACACGCTCGCGATCGGCAGTTTCGTACATCCAGATTCCGTGGATATCCTCTGGTAAACAGAGGAGGTTAATTTGGGGAGAGAGGGATTAGCAAGGCCGTAGAACTACCTTCACCAGTTCTGTAAATGATGAAATCGGTGGTTATCTGAAGATCCATGTTTCCATTGAGGTAAACGATGAAGTTATCGATACTCAGTCGGTTCATTACAAAGAAGCCGTATTTGGGGGACACCTCTCTAGGAAAAAGAAGCGCTGGTCAGGCATTGGGTGGGGAACAAGGGGTTGAGGTGAAGGTGGAGTGGTACCGCTTGAATAGAAACATGGTCCCTTCCACGTTCTTCTTGGTCTAGAGGCGGGAAGTAACATTGGGGTGAATATTCCGGCGCTAAAGTCACTCATCAAGGGAAATACCGTACCCAAGATTGTGTATCATTATCGAACTTGTAGACCACGACGTGGCTAGAACTATCTAAGATTTCGGAGATTCTCCTGTCGAGTCGCTGCAGCACATTAAGGTTGGCGGCACGTCTGGCCTCTGGATCCATCAGGTGTGAAATAGAAGGGGGTTAGGTGGTTGCGGGGAGTAAAGGTGCGTTTGGTATGACGAGTGCGCAGGTAAGAAAATTTCCCCACCACCACGCGATACTAGCCAACATTTCGAGTGGGAGCAATGGATCATTGGACTCGTTTCACACTCAAGCCTGATCAACATTTCTGGGTTAAGTTACGCGTTTGGGAGCGAGAGTTGGGTAAACTGCATCAGCCAGTGGTTGGCCCCTTCCTCGTCATGTGATCGATCGCGGGGTGATGTATTGATTTTTTTCCAGCACCCAAGGGAAGTTTTAAAACAATTCAGATAGGCGAGCCAAGTTCTTCCTCTTCCCCTATCCATTTGGCTGCGTGAGCAAGGTAATTTCGCATCCATTCAGCGATCAACAGCCATCTATCTGCGACGACCCGTACTAACGTTGCATTGTATGTAGTAAAAGATGGTCTCTTCCGTTAACAAAGTCTCTATTGTCAAGAAGCGCACTAAGCCCTTCAAGCGTCATCAATCTGACCGCTACAAGACCGTCAAGGAGTCTTGGAGAAAGCCCAAGGGTATCGATAACCGTGTCCGTCGTAGATTCAAGGGCCAAATCCCCATGCCCAAGATCGGTTATGGCTCCAACCAGAAGACCCGTCACCTTATGCCCAATGGCTTCAAGAAGTTCGTCGTCTCCAGTGTTAAGGAATTGGAAGTTTTGTTGATGCAAAACCGTACCTACGCTGCCGAGATTGCTCACAACGTCAGCTCCAAGAACCGCATCTCCATTGTTGAGCGCGCCCAACAATTGAATGTCAAGGTTACCAACGCTAACGCCAGACTTCGCACCCAAGAGAACTAGAGTGTGTACGCACTTTACTTTATCCCTTGTGAATACCAATAAACTTTTGGAGAAACGAATCTTCATTGTGACCAAATCATGTTTGCTTAATTGGGTTGTGATTGTGATGAGTGCAGGTGGATATGGGTTTATAGCGCACGGTGCTACAAACGCTGCTAGCATATATATGAGTGAATGTTTGTTGTCGATGCTCGAGAGCAACCAAATGCCAAATCTATGGGAAACTTGATGGACATTTGGCCAGATTCCACCCGATTTCCACGCAGTCGCCATGATTGAAAGATTGGAAAAATTTTCCCCGATCCGCCGTAACAAAAATCCCAGAGAATTTTTGCCTAGAATACACCAATAAAAAGTGAATGGTCACGGATTTTAACTGGTCGCTTTATAAAATAGTTCTCGTGAGGTACAGCCGTTCCTTCTCTTTCCTTCAAGTCCTTGTTGTTCTGAAACAACCGTATCCTTTTATATGATGTTATATGAATGAAATCAATAGACCTTCGCTGGCATCCATCTCCAGTGATGCCACCACACACATGTCATCCTTAACCATTCGTTCCTAGGAAATGAAGCACAACAATCAGTTGCCGAACAACCACTTCCGTAAGGACTGGCAATTGCGTGTCAAGACCTGGTTCGACCAAGCCGGTCGCAAGAAGCGCAGAAGACTCAATCGCGTCCAAAAGGCTGCTCGTATTGCCCCCCGTCCCGTCGACGGTCTCCTCAGACCTGCCGTCAGATGCCCTACCATCAAGTACAACACCAAGTTGAGAGCTGGTAAGGGTTTCACCTTGGAAGAACTCAAGGTAGCTGGTATCAGACGCAAGGAAGCTTTGACCATCGGTATCTCCGTCGACCACCGTCGTCGCAACAAGTCTGAGGAATCCCTCAGCTTGAACGTCCAACGTCTCAAGGCCTACAAGGCTAAGCTTATTGTCTTCCCCAAGAAGGCTGGCAAGCCCAAGAAGGGTGACAGCGAGGCTGCTGAGCTCGCTGAGGCCAAGCAACTCTCTGGCTCCGTCATGCCTGTTACCCAAGTCTTCAAGAAGGAGAAGGCTCGCAAGGTTACTGACGAGGAGAAGAATGCTTCTGCCTACGCCACCCTTCGTAACGTTCGCTCCGAGCAACGTTACCGCGGTATCCGTGAGAAGCGTGCCAAGCTTAAGGCTGAAGAGGAAGCCCAAAAGGTCAAGAAATAAGCGACCTAACCAGTATCATTCCAATAAAATAACCGTTCTTTATTGTCGAAATGGATTCCATCTTCTATGTGAGCTGTTTGTCTATCGAAGTATATATACACGATTTATTGTGGTGGCTATGCGTGACTGATGGAAAGGGCTAGCGCTTTACTCAGCCGTGCCTGATTTTTTCCTGATATTTCTCTTCTTACCGGCCGAGTCGCTCTTCCTCTTTTTGAAAAGCGAGGTAGTGGGCTCCTCCTTTTCGTCCGCAGGTTCTTCCGTATCAACGGGGTGTGTCTTTTCCACGATTTTGAAGCCACTCAAATCCTCACCATCATCCTCGTCGTCTTCGACATATGGAACATCCGAAGTTTCTTTAGGTTTGACGATATTCGTCGGCTTGGGCTTTACTACTGGAACCCATGGACCGATTTGCGGGCCTTCGTCTGCAGCGGGGTTCTCCTCTTCGGGTGGTGGTACTGGTGCCGAATATGCAGAAGATTGAGGAATAGGTGGAGGTGGTGGTCTTTTGACAGGAATTGCTGGAGGTGGGGCACCATCAATAATGTCTTGAGCGTATTGTTTGTATGCCGCCTAAAGAGTCACAAAGAGATCAGCATCAAGCAAGGTGAATGGTTTGTCCTCTGACCAGCTTACTCTTTCAATGCGTCGCAATTCCATCTTCATCATGTCTTGCTCCCTACGGTTTTCCTCGGATTTCTTATCCACTTCCCTAAGATAATACTTGACATTATCCTTGTGCTTCTTGCCATTATCGTGGATTTGCCTACTCTATGGTGTCGAGAATATTACTATGCTTAGTGTTCCATGTTCCCGAGTCCATCGTGAAAGGGGTCGTTTCAACACATACCGGTTTGTTGTCTGTTATATAGATCTTACAGTACTTACACCAGAATTTCTGGTTCGAAACCCAGTAGCTAGACCTTAAGGGGGAAAAGTGCACGATTTAGTAAGGTTTGCCTTTGAATGGGTTGGAAAAAAGAAAAAGGTACATTCTGCTTTAAGGAGGTCACTTCAAAGTTGGTAACTGCAAGAGAGTATTCAACAGAGTTGTTTAAGTGATTGTGAAAATTCCCCGAATTGTTGGTGATTTTTCCAGATATTGCTGACAATCCAGAATGGACGTCATTTTTTTGGGTTATATTATGGGCTTTACCTGACGCGTATCTGTCATGATTTATTTTCATTTGGATTAAGATATTACAGTTCCCAGATGGTGATCTTTAGAGATCACCGATATCACACATGGGACTTTACAAGGGATTTTTTTGGGAAACTGCAGATGAGCAGTGTGGATAGTGTGCGATTTGCGGCATATTTGTTGGTACATATTTCATCCATTAGGGGGTCTCAGTAAAATAGTAATTCCGTATTCTTTGGCAAGCTCCAGAACTTGTCGGCCACCAACTCTTCCAACTTATCCGCAAGGGAGCGTACGATGCCCATGGTGGGAAGGATCTGCTTGCATGCCCCGTGTGCTTGGTCGTGATGGTCGCTTTGTTCGACAGTATCGACGGATTTGACCAACTCCTCGGTCTTATCCTGGAGCTCATTTACGATCGAGCTCATCTGCGTGAGAAGCTTCTTTTCTGCTGCCGCATCGATACCCAAGTTATCCAGCGCCGAGGCCGACAGAGCGAGATCTTTTCTGTACTCATAGGCGCTGGGTAAGATTTGTTGCTGGACCAAGGTTTTCAGCGTGTTGGCCTCCACAATCAAATCCTTGGCATACCGTTCGTTCAAAATATGGTATCTGGAGTTGAGTTCAGACTCGGTGAACACCCCGGTCTCCTCGACCAGCATCTTCTTCGATTCAGCAGTCATCAGCTGCTCGAATGCATCTGGAGAGTTCCTGAGGTTGGGAAGTCCGCGGCGTTCGGCCTCCTGCACCCACTCATCGGAGTAGTTGTCCCGCTCGAAGCGGATGGGCTTGGTGGAGGCGATGTACTTCTTGATGACGTTGAGTTTGTCAGCGTCCGAGACCATCGGCTTGTCACCCTTCTCCTTGATCAGTTCCTCGGTGATCTCGTTGAGGGCAGAGGCCACAGCCGCGTTGAGTACAGTGACTGGGAACGAGGGGGACTGTTTGGATCCAACCGCACGGAACTCGAACTTGTTCCCGGTGAAGGCGAATGGAGATGTACGATTACGATCGGTCAGATCACGGGTGATGCTGGGAAGTGAGGCAACCTTGACGTCGAGACTAGTGCCTCCAAGCTTCACCGATTGGATATGGGGTCGGGAGAAAGTCTTGATAGGGCGGGCCTCCTCCACCGCATCAAGGACCTCGCTCAACTGCTCGCCCAGGAAGGCGGACACGATTCCAGGCGGCGCTTCAGCCGCTCCAAGGCGATGATCGTTCGACGCACTGGAAATGGTGGTGCGCAGAAGACCACCATGCTTGTGCACCGCGTGAAGTACGGCAACAAGGAACAGAAGGAATTGGTAGTTGGTCTCTGGCTTGACCGTGGGGTCAAGCAGGTTCTCCCCGCGGTCCGTGGAGAGCGACCAGTTGCAGTGCTTGCCAGATCCATTGATTCCCTTGAACGGCTTCTCGTGGAATAGGACCTTCAGGTTGTGTCTGTGCGCCACCTTGTGGAGCACCTCCATGGTGATCAAGTTGTGATCAACCGCGATCGAGGCCTCCTCGAAGATTGGCGCCATCTCAAACTGCGATGGGGCAACCTCGTTGTGTCTGGTCTTGATTGGGACCCCGAGTTTGTAACTCTCCAGCTCAGTCTCGCTCAAGGTGGCGATCACTCTGCTTGGCATCTGGCCAAAGTAGTGGTCCTCCATCTGTTGGTGCTTCGGCGGAAGGTTACCGAAGAGAGCGCGACCACAGATCTTGAGATCTGGACGAAGAGCATATAATGCACGGTCAATCAGGAAGAACTCCTGCTCCGTTCCGAGCGTGGAGTACACGCGCTGGACATATGGTGGCACGCCGGCTGGGACAGGCTTGATGAGGTTCAAGAGGCGGCAGGCGGCCTTGGACACGGCCTCACTGGACCTGAGCAGCACTGTCTTCTCATCCAAGGCATCTCCGTTGTATGAGATGAACACCGAGGGAATGTACAGGATTGAGGTGTTGTGGGGACCGGGCTGGATGAACATGGGACTGGTGGTGTCCCACACTGTGTAGCCTCTGGCCTCGAATGTGGTTCTCATTCCCCCGGATGGGAAGCTTGAGGCATCGGGCTCCGCTTGGAGCAGCTGGGTTCCTGAAAACGAGTCCATAGCGTGGACTTCTTCACCTGTGGGACCATGAATAGATCTTAAAGTGAGGAAGGAGTCGTGCTTTTCAGCAGTTGTTCCAGTTTGAGGCTGGAACCAGTGAGTGAAGTGGGTGGCGCCGCGCTCAGTGGCCCAGATACGAACAGCATGAGCAATAGCATCGGCGGTAGCTTTGTCCAAAGTTTGGCGACCCTTCACCTGCTTAATGAACTGAGCAAAGATTGGCTTGGGTAACGCCTTGGACATGGACTTCAGGGTAAACACATTCTCCCCGTAAATCTCAGATACGCTGATAGACTTCTTGCTGACTCCGGTGGTTGGGAAGTCGATCTTTCTTGTTGGCCTCTTAACGTTATCAAGAAGTGCAACTACGCGTGGACTACTCATTACAAAAGCAGATCAGAATAGAAAAGTGGCCTTCTGAAATAGAGACAAAGGGGATTGATGCGTGTGGTAGCATACTTGTCAGGTATACTTTTATAGTATTTTAGTGGACGGCGATTCCATGATAGACCTTTGCGCAACTGCACTTTGGCCCACTGATTGGTTACAATTGTGATTAGTTGTGAAGAACCCATTGACTACGAATTCATTACATATGGTCAAATGGGTTGTCCACTAGGGGGAGGGGCGAAGCATGAGTTCATATTCTTTCCCTGAATTAGAGAATCCCATGTTTATACTGCTTTTTCCAGAAATGATCTAGTTGGTGAACCCTTAAACCCTCGATATTTCTGAATATGGTACTCGGTCGATTTCATGGATGGTGCCCCTTGGTTGCGCGTCTGATAGATAAGACCCCAGCCAAGTCCTATACTCATTATATGTGTAAATCCAGGCTTTCCTGTCCACCCTTTCCTTGGTTTCGACGTTTGCTAAGCCTCCTGGACAGATCGATCAACCAATTAATCGCTCGTATCGGTGATGATCGATCATCCATTGTGATTGACTCTGGAAATAGCCAGCCTACTTTAATGAATCATATGACTTCAACCTATAATCACACGTTGTGCAATGGTCGATTGCAATCATGCCCAACTCTTTGGTAATGTGATATGGGGACAGTAACATAGATAAGAGACTCTGTTACCTATCAATTGGGCGATATTTCCCTATCAACCATGACAGTCCCATCCCCAGATTTCCGTACTGCCAGAGATTAGGTAAGATAGGGAATGGGCCGTAATCACCTCAGACACGGGTCTATGTTGAACTTACACAGCAGCCCATCTGACCATCGATTTTTTACGGTAATCATATGCCCATAAGAAACACTGAAGTGCCAACTGTGAATTTAAGAAGCTTTCTATTTCTGGCCGTTTGTTTCATATAAATGTGCGTCGTTGCCAATAAATAACATCAATAAACCCCTTCAGCAATCCAATCTCTTTTTTCCATATCAATCCTAAGAATAGAATGAATCAAGCACGAACCAACGCAATCCTGGAAGGGGTGAAACGAAATCCTCGCAAGATCGATTTCCCCACTACTCATGGAAAGGCGATTTCCGTTGCCGAGATCTTTGGTGAGAACGTGTTCAATCTCAAGTCCATGTCCAAAGCGCTGCCGAAGCCTGTCTTCGCCCAATTCATCAGGCAGGTCAAGGGTCGTCAAACTTTGGACAAAGCTACCGCCGATGCTATTGCTCATGCTGTTCGTATCTGGGCCACTGAGCGCGGTGCCACCCACTTCACTCACTGGTTCCAGCCTCAAACTGGAACAACTGCTGAAAAGCACGACTGCTTCCTTACGCTCAAATCTACACATGGACCTAATGGTGAGGATGTCCATGCTATTGATTCATTTTCAGGAACCCAGCTGCTCCAAGCGGAGCCCGATGCCTCAAGCTTCCCATCCGGGGGAATGAGAACCACATTCGAGGCCAGAGGTTACACAGTGTGGGACACCACCAGTCCCATGTTCATCCAGCCCGGTCCCCACAACACCTCAATCCTGTACATTCCCTCGGTGTTCATCTCATACAACGGAGATGCCTTGGATGAGAAGACAGTGCTGCTCAGGTCCAGTGAGGCCGTGTCCAAGGCCGCCTGCCGCCTCTTGAACCTCATCAAGCCTGTCCCAGCCGGCGTGCCACCATATGTCCAGCGCGTGTACTCCACGCTCGGAACGGAGCAGGAGTTCTTCCTGATTGACCGTGCATTATATGCTCTTCGTCCAGATCTCAAGATCTGTGGTCGCGCTCTCTTCGGTAACCTTCCGCCGAAGCACCAACAGATGGAGGACCACTACTTTGGCCAGATGCCAAGCAGAGTGATCGCCACCTTGAGCGAGACTGAGCTGGAGAGTTACAAACTCGGGGTCCCAATCAAGACCAGACACAACGAGGTTGCCCCATCGCAGTTTGAGATGGCGCCAATCTTCGAGGAGGCCTCGATCGCGGTTGATCACAACTTGATCACCATGGAGGTGCTCCACAAGGTGGCGCACAGACACAACCTGAAGGTCCTATTCCACGAGAAGCCGTTCAAGGGAATCAATGGATCTGGCAAGCACTGCAACTGGTCGCTCTCCACGGACCGCGGGGAGAACCTGCTTGACCCCACGGTCAAGCCAGAGACCAACTACCAATTCCTTCTGTTCCTTGTTGCCGTACTTCACGCGGTGCACAAGCATGGTGGTCTTCTGCGCACCACCATTTCCAGTGCGTCGAACGATCATCGCCTTGGAGCGGCTGAAGCGCCGCCTGGAATCGTGTCCGCCTTCCTGGGCGAGCAGTTGAGCGAGGTCCTTGATGCGGTGGAGGAGGCCCGCCCTATCAAGACTTTCTCCCGACCCCATATCCAATCGGTGAAGCTTGGAGGCACTAGTCTCGACGTCAAGGTTGCCTCACTTCCCAGCATCACCCGTGATCTGACCGATCGTAATCGTACATCTCCATTCGCCTTCACCGGGAACAAGTTCGAGTTCCGTGCGGTTGGATCCAAACAGTCCCCCTCGTTCCCAGTCACCGTACTCAACGCGGCTGTGGCCTCTGCCCTCAACGAGATCACCGAGGAACTGATCAAGGAGAAGGGTGACAAGCCGATGGTCTCGGACGCTGACAAACTCAACGTCATCAAGAAGTACATCGCCTCCACCAAGCCCATCCGCTTCGAGCGGGACAACTACTCCGATGAGTGGGTGCAGGAGGCCGAACGCCGCGGACTTCCCAACCTCAGGAACTCTCCAGATGCATTTGAGCAGCTGATGACTGCTGAATCGAAGAAGATGCTGGTCGAGGAGACCGGGGTGTTCACCGAGTCCGAACTCAACTCCAGATACCACATTATGAAGGAGCGGTATGCCAAGGATTTGATCGTGGAGGCCAACACGCTGAAAACCTTGGTCCAGCAACAAATCCTACCGAGCACTTACGAGTACAGAAAGGAGCTTGCGCTCGGGGCCAAGTGTATGTCGGATATTGGCGTAGACGCTTCTGCTGAAACCTCCCTTCTAACCGACCTATCAGAAACGCTCTCCGGCTTCCACGAACTGATAGCTGAACTTACCGAGGCGGTTAAAGATGTGGAGTCGGATGAGCACGAACAGGCCAAGAAAGCCTGCAAAAACCTCCTCCCCCTCATGGAGAAAATCACCACCCGAACCAACAAACTGGAGGAAGCGGTGGCTGACAAGCATTGGGCCCTCCCGAAGAGTACCGAGCTTTTGTTCTACTAATACCCGACGACCCCCCCATTTAACTACCATTCCCCGTCCTCGCTTGTTTTGATATGCCCGCTTTAATAAAATTTCCTTGGTTTGAATGTAGACCATTCTAGCTATCTGTGGGAGTGGGGTTTCGAGGCCTTGGCTTTTCGACGCTGGCGTCGACGTGAGTCCTTCTTGGAAACTCGTTCGTTGGGATTCCCGGAGGATTTTTTCGTGTCCTTGGGCGGTCTGGCGACATGCTTTTCCCAAACCTCCTGGAGAACGATCGGCTCGGGGTAATCCCGGCCAATAACACAATTCGCCTTCTGCTGGACATCGTGGGGCATCTTCCACGGAGTGTGGATATGCTCGACAGGGACGTCTCGAAGCTCCGGACACCACATCGCGACATACTTTCCCTCCGGGTCGTAATCCTTGGCTTGTTTGATCATGTTGAAGTGTCGGTTCTCTCGGGGGTCGTTTCCGACTCCGGCCACTGAAAACCACCCTTGATCAGTACAAGTGCCCAGGTTACGCGCTGATCCCTGTCCCACTTACCGTATTGCCAATTCCCGTAGTTCGAGCACGGGTCGTAATCCAGCAGATGGGTCTCGAACCATTCCCCACCGAACCTCCAATCGACCCGCAGATCCTTCGCCAGGAAACTTGCCACGTTCTGTCTACCCCGATTGCTCATGTAGCTAGGTGGATCTCAGGTTAATTCCGTTCACAAATCAAGTCTCCCCCCGTTGGGTTGCTTACCCGGTATTTCGCAGCTCCCGCATGTTCGCATCGACCCACGGGATCCCGGTTTCTCCGTGGATCCACGCCTTCATCAGGTTGGGGTCGACCTTCCAGGACGGCTGGTCGTCTGACCGGTTGGCCAACACTCCATCCCGGTGGAAGATCCCGTTCCCGTACTTCCCGCCCACAAACCAGAAGTAATCCCTCCAGAGTAACTCGAACCGGATCCAATAGGTGGAGACGTTCGCCTCATTACTATCCTCGTACGCCTCCACCTGCTTCAGGATCTCTCGGGGTGACAAGCAGCCCAGGGCTAACCAGGGGGATAGTTTGCTGGAGTAATCGGTGCCCAGCAGGCCGTTACGCGTTTCCTTGTAGGTGGAGATGCTCTTCGTGTTCCATACCCAGTCGGTTAATCGCTCGATGGCCTGATCTTCGCCTCCCCCGAAAGGGAATACTGTCCGCAAATCTGGGGCGGTATCGACCACTCCCATGGACGGAAGCAGATGGTCCGCATCCACGGTGAGCATCTGGTCTAACAGATCATTCCCGGGGAGGGGTTTGAGCTTCTTTGGGGTAGGTAGGACAGGCCTGAACGGTGTATCCATAGATTCTACCGCCTTACGAAATTTAGTATACACGTCTGGTAGGTCTTCCATTGGGAACGGAAGATCCTCAGGATGTACCAGGGTGGCACCGTGGAAAGACTCAACCGGAGCATTCATCCGGTGGATAAGCTTTTGTTGGACGCGAATCTCCTCGTCGGTTACCTGTAGCTAGGGTGTAAATGGGTGGCCAACAGGATGGATGAAAAGCGGGTTGAACTTACTTCTTCCTGCAGGTAAACAGCCTCGACGTCATACTCCGGGAGTAGTTCGTCGGCTACTCTTGGTAGGAACTCCTCGGGTGGCTCCAGCGCGATAAGCAGTTCGCTTCCCAATTTCTTCAGATTGGTCTTTAAATTCAGCACCGACTCGACGAGAAACCTGACGGTGACGATTTGATTCGATCGGTTGACCAGTGGCAAGAGGTTAAGGTTAAGCTACTGGAGAGGCCTACCTGGTTCTCAGCTTGCTGCTTCGCGGCAGGTTGAACAGCCGGCTCTTCGGCTCCGCATAGTCTTTCCCCCGGGCTCTGGTTAGGTTGACTTGGCGTGGGTCAAAGCAGTAGACGGGGAGCATGTGGGTGGCCGTAGGATGGGAATTCGCGTAATGCAATATGGGGTTATCTCGGATTCGTAGATCATGCCGGAACAGGCAAATGATTACCGAACGTCTAGTTGGTGTGGAGTGCAACATGATGGAATTCACCATCGCTCGCTATATCCCCTTTTATATAAGTGATGACTACTGGACGTGACGCCATTACGATCCCGCGATGAAGATGTCGTGGAGGGGGGGGGTGTAGATCGTAGATGCTGCTTGTGTTCCTTGATTCTCCAAAAGCTGCTATCTGGTTGGTTGGTTTTGTATCGGTACTCCTGCCAGACCATGACCCTATCAGATGGGTAGGTTCCTACCCCTACCCCTAAGCTGGAGGGTGACTTGAAATTGGGTGTTACTCATCTCCGATCCCAGTGATCTGGGTAGGCCGGAGTCACATGATGATCGGGGAATCCAGCAAGTCAATTATTGAACAGGATGATGTATCACCATCACCATCATCACCCTAAACCCCGCTAACATTGTGGCCATGGGAGTAGTCAATACAACCTCATGGCAATCATGACAACCCCCCCAAATAAAGTTATCAACGCCTTAACTGAGCGGTACTCCTACCAAATATGATGACAGTCAGCTGACTTACTCCCAAGATATTTCCACCTGAAATCTGACCAAAAAATCCCCACAAAATACTGGCAATACTATAACCAAGTTTGGTATTTCTCACAGGTATTGTTGGCAACTGCTTGGGCCAGATGGTATATTGGTTTTGTATATTCTCCCAGCTATAGATGCTGAATAATATGGACTTTCACCAGGTGCTCATGCTTCTGGGTAAGCCTGGGAGATATCATCAGTGTCCAGGAGAACAAGTAGATTGTGTGGCTCTCACCTCTTGATCTATTGAATGTGAAGATGATAATTATACTTTTGCATGGTCTTAGCAGAACAAGCACACAATACTCATGGGAAGGTCCCAGTGTTGGAAATTTTGCAATTACACCTTGGTACCCACTTAATTCAATAACTTTGAACACAGCCTACAAATCCTACTGTATTCTACCCAAGTTCCTGGTAAGGACTTACCTGGAATATTTCACCAAACACTGGGTGCCCATGATATGAAGAAGTCTCAAAGCTGTCCAATGAGCTCACACTTATATGCATCTAAGGCCCTCCTAAGCATATTCAGTGTGTGGTTTACCTGGACCATGTAAAGTCATGTCCCAGTTACCATATGTCTTGGGCAAAATACTCCAACTAAGTCCTAACAAAAAATCTGCAGAAATTTTTCAAATGTGTAAACTCTGATCTTGGTTACTATGTCAAGTTAGTTGTCAGGTGGATTTACAAGATGTTTAAGTGATGCTTCTAAAAGAACTTCATGATGACATTACAACTTCTACTATTATCCAGTGCCTTCTGGAGCACTATCACCAGTAATCACTTGGCCACTGAGAGATGTATTGAAGGGAGACAAAAAATCATCATCCCTGTTTCAATATTGCAGCTGGTTGATTAGTGTTATCACTTCCACTGGATTCTAACTAAGCTTCCAGTCCAACACCAGAGGAGACCCCCAGGAAATCATGTGGACAGCCAACTGACCTGGAAAGCACCACCTGTGAGGATCATTCAGACCATATATCTCTTATTTATTTGATTCTTTCCCAATTTACTTTTGTAAGGGCAAAGAAGCTTTTTGTCTTTGCAGCTGTTGAGCAAGTTGCATTCCTGTCTCAAGCCTGCTGGTGAGTCTTACAGTTATTCTGACTCTGGAAGCTCAGGACATAGTCATCTCAATGAATGCTGAGCCCAGCTTGTATCTTTTAATTACACATACATAATACTGGAAAGCAACAAGAAAATATTCCAGAAATGAATATGAGAGTGGGAGAAGATGCATTGACTAGCAATATGCAATCTGACATCTAAAATTAGCTGGTTATTATCAATAGTGGAATTTAGCTCCCAACTTCAGTCAGTGGGAAACAGAGCAAGTTACCCAGCTAAAGATCAGCAATTTGCAGGACCTTGTGAAAGGCCTGTGACTAAGAGGTAGTGATGCAGTTAGGCCACTGTGTAAAAATCATTTGAGAAAAAATTACATTGCAGATCCCACCAAAAATGTGATCAAAATTACTCACCATAACAAGCACCAAGTTGCTGTTGATTAGTTTTCTACCTTTTTCTGGCCTTCTGATCTCAAACACTCTATTATATCTTGCACTTGTGCATATTGACTAGCTACTGCCTCTTTCTCACACTCCTTACTTGATGACTCAGCCAATGCTCTTACTCTTCAAGCATATTCATTGATTTACTTCTGTTAAAACTTCAGTTGTAACTGAAATATAGATTGTACTGACCTACACAAGTCCCTATACCTAAAGCAAATATTAAGCCCAACCTCACACATGACAAGTAATTCCATTTAAATCTGCCATTCAATAAGTGTCTCCACCATAATAACCTTTGGCAGGTGAACAACATATTTTTATATGCAATGAGACAACATCAATGGGAAAAAATCTCAAGGATGCTTTATGGAGCCAGGTGAGCCAATTAATCCATCAATTAGTGAATGATGATATTTTGAGGCTAGAGAAGTGGCATGCTAACCAGTATCAGTAATGGTGGCATGGGAGATTTGCTGCTGCTTCTGGACAAAATCAGTCTGGAATGCAACATACTATGTACATAGTGCAATTGGGCAATCATCATGCTGCTATTGACATATGACACCAAAACTATCCTGCTACCAGCATATGTAAAAGGCTGTATGGCATTTGCATCAGAGCATGTCATCATTGCAAGGTGTCTACCTTGTCAGGAGTCCACCATCATAGGAGAAGAGTATTGTTCCCATTCTGGATTAATTCCTCCAATATCATGTCCAAAGAAGCTCATACAGTCTGGCAAATATTGTAAGGCTATAAAGTACTGTACTCAGTACTCATCAAGTGCAAACATATCTGATACTTTGATGGTAAACATTACAGGCAACTAGGAAGCAAGGCCTGCTGTGAAGATATCTATGGCCATACCATTGACTTTGCACTAGATTGATCATCATTGAAGAAGTACTCTACCAGTAAATCCTGCTTGCCACTTATTCTTATAAACCTAAATCTGTCACTAATCTTATAATATCACAACAGAAATCTGATGCAGTCTTAACTGATACCTAAGCCTAAGTCACTTTTCAACCTCATTGGTTATCATCATCTATTGCAGGATAAGCTCTATTTACTATCCAGTGGGATACTGGTAAGTGGCATTAATGTCACAAGGCATAGTATTATCTGCATTGGAGATGCCCCAGCATTTAGCAAGATAGCTGGCTTTTCCATAAGCAATAATTGGTACTCTGTTCAATGGGTGTGATCTAGTTGACATACTTCATAACTCACATGGGTTATTATTTTGAGACTTGTTCTGTTAGATAGTGCCACTTGGCACCATGAGTACCAAATAATGCCATAGTGTGCCAGAGAGACAAGTTTACTTATACTTGGCCACACAATGAGAAATATAGTTATACATTGTCATGCATAGTGCCCCTTTGTTTTCCCATAGTGCTAATGGGAATCCATTACATGACCTTTTTTTTTGGGATCAATGTTGTTCACAATGTGCTAAATTCAGAGTGCCACAGGTATTGAGCATCAAATGCATGTCTTCAATTCCTTGGCGCTGTAGTGGGGTGACAGTGACACCCACTGACAGATGTGCTCATTCCCTTATTTTCTACTTTCCTATATCTCTACTACACTTATTTTAGTTTTATCCCATTTGTCTTACCCAATCAGTACTATCCCATAAGCCGGTTGACTATTACACCTGCTTACCTTATTGCATAAGTTACCCCTCACTTTATGTAAGATTACTAGCTATAAGTACTTCTATATTAGGCAAGTACCTGTGCCAGTACCTGTGACACATGATCAACCTGTGTCATCATCCCTACCATTTCCATACCATATATGGTATCCCCATGTTACACAGGCTTCAGAATACTGATTCCTGATTGGTTGGATGTGCTGTGCCTCTTAGAACCTTCCGGCACCTACTTAGAACATTCTTAGGTCATTCTGATGTCATTAAGATTTCTATTGATATCCGGAACCTTCTGGAACACCATGATTAATAATCACTTGGCCAGTAAGAAAAGTATATAAGGGAGGCTATCCCTCAACAATAAATCATCATCCCTTTTATCAATATACCAACTTGTTGATTAGTGTGATCACTGCTACCTGCTGCTAGCTGAACTTCCAACCCTAGGCCACAGGACACTCCCAGGAAACCATGCTGACAGCCAACTGACCTTGGAGGTACTACTTGTGACAAATACTCAGAGTAGGTATCTTTTACTATATTTGATTCTTTCCCAAGTTTGTTCTTGTACAGGCAAAGATACTTTTCTGTCTTTGTAACTATTGACCACAGCTGCATTCTTATCAAGTCCCTGCTGGTGGAGTTTACAGTTGTTTTGACTTTGGAAGCTTTAGTACATTGTCATCCCAAAGGACACTGAACCCAGCACATACTTTTGTTAAGATGCCAACTAAGTTGGGGATTGTAGCTCAATAGTTTTCCCTTGACAAGCTTGTGGCTTTATTCCCCTTCACATTAGATTAGTGACAGAACCCAAGTATTCCCAGCAAGCTTTTGCCAGAGGTTATTGCACCCAGTGAGCACCCCACACACAAAACACTTGAGAAGTATTGGACGTATCTCTCCCTTGGACCTATACACCACCACAGTGCTCCCACATGTGGGTCTCAGCATTGATCCCAAAAAAAAGGTCAGAAAATGGATTTTCTCCAGCCCAATGGGTGAAACACAGAGTCATGATCACATGATACCTGTGGCCATTCATGGTCCAGCCAAATCAAGTTGGTGGAGAGGTCCCAGCTCCTTCTACAAAGTTCCACTAAATTCTAGCAGTTCTTGAAAGCTCTAAGTCAATGTTACACAATGGAATACTCTACAAAAGCTTCCCATTGAAATTTATGTAGTTCAATACAAAATTTGTTATTTGCACCTCACACAACCTAGTCACATGATCAGATGACCCCTGGCATATCCCCATGTGATATTCTAGTCTGTTTATTGGTAGGTCTCTATCTTGGCACACTTACCATGCCTCACCCCAGAACCCTATCATTATTAGCCAATATTCCTTGGCATCCATATTGCTAAGAAGTATATATAGTCTTATCCCCCTTATGTATTCATCAGTCTGATAAACACAGTTCTTGAATAAATGGCCATGCCTTTGAATTCACCTTTCATTGCTAATCCACACCTCAGTCCTTTCCTGGTCCTGCCTTGCATAGCTCTACTCTCCTGCCTTTATTGCAAGAGTCTTGGAGATACTGGAAGTGATTGCAAGAACAAGTAAATCATGTGGTTCTCACTTAATGATTTATTCAATGTAAAGGTAGTAATTATGCTTTTACATAATCTTGGCATCACAAACATGTAGAACAGGCTTAGAAAGGTCCCAAAAATAAGTGTGCAAAGTTTAAGGCTGTTTGGCCAACTCTCAGAATCTTCATGCTTTGGGTACCTGATATTTGGGTGAGAATATTTGAAGTAAATATTGACAAGGAGTTTGGACACTATTCTCTGAGACTTGTGGGAAATTATCCAAGTGACTAAGTTAGGTGAATATTCAGGTGGAATTACAAATTTGACAACAGCCTTGTGTTTATTCCAAGCACAGTCCCTCCCTCCCATGCTGTAAGAAGTATTTCCCCTATGAAAGATAATTTGGTCATGCAGGTGGATCCAATTCAGATCTGCCATCAAGATCCCATTTAGAGACTGTTATAATACCAGCAGCTTGGAATTAGTGACCCTGCCAACAATCTTATGATGGGATTGTGACAGTGTTTTCCTAATCTTACAACCTAATACATGCATAAGACTTAACAATTTTTAAAGATGCTGTGACAATATTTGCATGGTATTGTTGTGGTCTTTTATTATGTAAAAATTTGGAATTCCACTTAAATACTCACCCAACTTAGTAACTTAGATCATTACCTTCAAATCCTAAAGAATACACACCAAATTTCTTGTTGGAATTTACTTGGAATATTTTCATCAAAATACCAGGTACCCAGAACCTAAAAATTCTCAAAGTTGTCCAAACAGCCCTAAACCTTGCACACATAGTCTTGGGACCTTCCTTAGCCCATCCTAAGCGTTTGTTGTGCCAAGACCATGTAAAAGTATAAATACTACTTTTATATTCAATAATACATTAAGTGAAAACCATATAATCTACTTGTTCTCCCAATCACTTCCAATATCTCCAAGACTCTTACAACAGGCAATGAGCCTCAAGCTGTCCCTCTCTGTAATGTCTACCACTGCTATTTCTGGAATTTTTCCCTCTGCCAAAAAGTTGGATGGATCTAACAACCGATTGTGGAAGGGGAAGATGAAGATGCTGCTACAAGAAAGAGGCCTTTGGGATATTGTCATGGGAGAAAAATGCCCTCCCAAAAATGTAGGAGAGTAATTCTTAAAGTACCAGAAGAAAGGACAAAGTGCCTTTAACTGCATTTGCCTTAATGTTAAGGACAAATTGCTAATTCAATGCTCAAGAGCAAAAACAGCAAAGAATGCCTGGAAGGCATTAGAAGGCACCTAGCAGTCATGTTCAGCTGCTAAGAAAATGTATCTGAAACAAAAATTCTTTAGTACAAAGATGCTACCAGGAGAAGGAATCAAAAATCTGATTAACAGAATTACCTTGCTGGCAGATGAAATGGAAGTTCTGGGCATACCAACTACTGATGAGGATGTAATAGCTACCATCCTGAATAGCCTGACAGACAAGCTTCAGGGCCTTGTATTGGCCCTAGAGTCCAGAACTGAAGATTTGACCTTGAATTACAATTATATAAGGCTCCTTGATGAAGAATTAAGAAAATCAAGCACCAATAAGAAGGAAGAAGCAAGTGCTTTAATAAGCAATGATAACCAACAAAGGAGGTACCCAAGACTCTACAAAGGCAACAGCAATTTGTTTTGCAACTACTACAAAAGGAAAGGACACACATCAGACCAGTGTCTCAAAAAGAGAGATAATCATCAAAAGAAGCCTGAATAGGGAAATGCCACAACAACTGAAGATAGACTATTCATATCTGCACTAAATATGACCACAAACAAGGATTCTCAGACATGGTACATTGACTCTGGAGCATCTCAACACTATATACACCAAAAAGAACTTTTTGCCCAATATCAAGAAAATCCAATTAAGTAGGTTTTCATGGGTGTCAATGGAACACTTAATGCAGTTGGAGAAGGAACTATCCAAGTAAACCTAAGAAGCAGCGACAGAAGCCATACACTGACCTTTAAGGAAGTACTCTATGTACCAGAAATAGTCAAGAACCAACTATCTGTAAGCAAGGCCACTGCAGAAGGACTCAGTTTCAGCTTTGACATTTCTGGATGCAAGATCACCAATCAAAATGGTGCCCATATTGCTATGGGAATCAGAGATCAGAATCTATACAGGTTTACTTATATTACATCATATTTGGAAGCCAATATAAGTTACTTAAATGAAGAAACACCAATGCTTTGGCACAGGAGATTTGGGCACATCAATTCTAATTATTTGCGCAAAATGATCCAAGATCAACTAATTTCTGGAATAAAAACTGATCCCCCAGCTAGTTTGGAGCACTTTAAAGCCTACATATATGGAAAACAAGCAAGACAGCTTTTCAGGAGCTCTAGGTTAATCACAACTAAGAAAAATTAGATCTAATTCACTCAGATCTGTGTGGACCTATGCAATATTTATCCTTAGGCAGGTTGATGCATTTAATCACTTTTATTGATGATTATACAAGATACACATGGGTCTACTTCATGGTGAGAAAGGAAGAAGCTCTGTCTACGCTCAGGGAGTTTAAAGCCATGGTGGAGAGGGAAACTGGTGAAAAATCAAGAAATACTCTCTGACAATGGTGGAGAATATACATCAAAACTCTGCACCCATTTCTGCAAAACTCATGGGATAAAGCAACAGACTACTGTACCATACTGCCCACAGCAAAAAAGGAGTAGCAGAATGTGCTAACAGATCAATAATGGACATGGCAAGATATGTGATCCATGATCAAGAATTATCCTATGCTTTTTGAGCGGAATCAGTTGCCACAGCTGTATACCTTAAAAGTAGGAGTTATAGCAGAATACTTTGTGAGTATATTCCATTTGATGCACAGTATGGATACAGATCAAGTGCAGAACATCTAAGAATACTTGAGTGTACAGCATATGCTAAGAAACTGCCCAGAAATCAGTCAATACATGAGCCAAAAGGTGTAAAATGCATTTTTTTGGGCTACTGCAATGAGAATAAAGCATACAGCCTCTACAATACCAAAGCAATGAAGCTAATCAAGTCCAGGGATGTGTTGTTTGATGAAGACTGAAATTTTCATAAACATGACATTTGATGATGACAAAATCTGATCTCAAGTCCACCAATTGTCAGGACTGAATCAGAGCAAAACAATGAGACTTTTTTCACTCCAGAGGACTCTACAACTGTTGCTAAGCCTAAATCAGTGTCTAGGGATATCCCAGAAGTGATCATTCTAGTATCAAATGCCCAGAGATCCAATTGGACAAGAAATAGCCAAAATTATTATATCAATGAGGGTACAAACTTAGCCTATGCCTATTCAGTCCATGTTGATGAGCTGCAGACTGTAAAAGAGGCCCTAAGTAGCCCTCAGACAAAGTTTTGGAGATCTGCAAACAAATATCCCAAAGTTTTGGAGATCAGCAATACCAAGGAATATAGGCTTTGATTGAAAATCAAACTTGGGACTTAGTCAAATTACCAATCAACCAAAAATTTATGGATGCAGATGGGTCTTCAAGACAAAATATAAGGTCAATGGTAAAATTGAAAGATACAATGCAAGACTTGTGGCCAAAGAATACTCTCAAAGAAAAGGACTTGACTATATTGAGACCTTTGCACCAGTAGCAAAGTTTAATTCCATTAGATTAATATTGGGTACTGCAGCCAAATATAAGCTTTTTATTCATCAAATGGATGTAAAAATGGCATTTTTGAATAGAGAACTTGATGAGGACGTGTCTATGGACCAGCCTAATGGGTTTGCTGGCCAAGATAACCTCCATTTAGTCTGCAAGCCTAAAAGTCACTATCTGGTCTTGAACAATCACCAAGAGCCTGGAATTGCAAGATAGATTCTTATTTGGAATTGTAGAGTTTCAAAAGGAGTAATGCTGATTATAGTATATACTATGAGCCAGATAGAGCAAATACAGTTCTATTAGCTCTATATGTGGATGATCTTGTTGTAGCTTCCAATAGCCTAGAAACATTGGAAGAGACTAAATCCAGCCTATCTAAGGAGTTCAAGATGTCTGATCTAGGAGAACTCAGTTACTATTAGGGATTAAGTTCTTCATAGTCACAAGTACCCAGACTATCACCCTAAGCCAATCCAAGTATATTTGAGATATAACAAAGAAGTACCAAATGGAAGACTGTAAACCGGCAGCTACCCCAATGGAGACAAGCCTAGACTTGGTCAAAACTCAACCAAATCAAGAGAGCTTGGTGCCATCTGTAAGTCCTGACTTTCCTTATCAATATATAATTGGCAGTCTGATGTATATCATTCTTGAAACACGTCCAGATATCTCATATTCAGTAGGAATTGTCAGCCAACATAATCAGAACTATGGTTCTGATCATATTGCAGCAGTTAAGTGGACTTTTAGATACCTAAAAGGAACTGCTGATATCTGCTTAAGATACACTTATAAGGATTCAGAACAGGATCTTGTGGGATACTCTGATGCTGATTGGGGACAAAATTTGGAAGACAGAAGATCCACCACAGGATACACTGTTCTTTACTGTAAAGGAGCAATTTCATGGAATTCAAGGAAGCAACCAACCATAGCACTTTCTACCACAGAGGCAGAGTACATGGCAGCCTGTGAAGCTACAAAAGAAGCAATGTGGTTAAAAAAGCTTTCTACAGATTTAGGCCTATGTTAGAAAATGCCTTTTACTTTATTTCAAGATAATCAACAATGTATAAAATTAGGTAGAAGTCCAACTTATCATGCTAGAGCCAAGCACATAGATATTAGACATCATTTCATACATGACATTATACAGAATAAACTAGTTAGATGAGCTTACTGTCCTACAGATGAAATGATTGCAGACATACTAGACTTGTTCCATTGGATGGTGCCACATTGAGCTATGAGTGCCAAATGCTGCCATAGTGCGCCAGGGAGGCCAAGTGAGTCTATACTTGGCAACAGAGTGTGAAACATAGCTCTGCATCTTCATTTAAAGCAGCCCCTGTGTTTCACCTATGATGCAGGAGAAAATCCGTTTTTTGGCATTTTTTTGTGGATCAATGTTGTGCAGGATGTGTAAGAGCACAGAAGGACTGACAACATACATCAGGTACTCAATACCCATGGCAATCTGACTCTAGCGCTTGTGTCTTTCAACATGCAACAAAAATGCATGGCACTATCTTGGTCCACTGGTACTATCTGGCACTATAAGTGCTTTGTATAGATCTTACTTTAGTGCTGATAATTGAATATAGTGCCAGATAGTACCAGTGGACCAAGATAGTGCCATGCATTTTTGTTGCATGTTAAAAGACATAAGAGCTAGATTCAGATTGCCATTGGTATTGAGTACCTGATGTATGTTGTCAGTCCTTCTGTGCTCTTACACATCCTGCACAACATTGATCCACAAAAAAACGCCAAAAAATGCATTTTCTCCTGTATCATAGATGAAACACAGGGGCTGCTTTGAATGAAGATGCAGAGCTATGTTTAACACTCTGTGGCCAAGTATAGGTTCACTTGGCCTCTCTGGCATACTGTGGCATCATTTGGCACTCATAGCTCAATGTGGCACTATCCAATGCAACAAGTCTATTTACCAAACCATTGCCTAGAGACAAGTTTGAATATCTTAGGACAAAATTAGGACTAGTCAGTATGAACATTTAGCTGAGTGGGAGTGTTGTAAAAGTTTGGAATTCCACCTAAATATTCACCTAACTTAGTCACTTAGATCATTAAATCCAAATCCTAGAGAATACTGACCAAATTCCTTGTTGGGATTTACTTGGAATATTTTCACCAAAATATGGGCACCCAGAACATGAAAATTCTCGAAGTTGACCAAACAGCCCCAAACTTTGCACACATATTCATGGGACCTTTCTTAACCTATTCTACATATTTTTTATGCCAAGACCATGTAAAAGTATATATGCTACTTTTATATTCAAAGAAACATTAAGTGAAACGACATGATCTACTTCTCCTAATCACCTCCAATACCTCCAAGACTCTTACAACATTTTGGTGCTCTATAGCTATTTTAAGTGTATCCAATTGGCCAGGACATCCATTTGCCGCATTTGGCAAGAAACTTGACAGTACTTTGATGGTCTCACAGCAAGACTCTGATGGCATTATATTGGCATGGTGATGGCCTACTGCTGGTTCTGTATAATGCCACTGTATCAATTTACCAAATGGTATTTCCTTTTTCTACCTCCCCTTGGGCAATTCATATATTCCACTGTAGAATTACCTGTCTTTATTTGCTTTCCCACTACTACCTTGGGTATTCCACATACAGTTCAAATCAAAAAAAATATGGCCTCCTGCTTACTAACCTCCACAAACATGCACACCTGCCACTATTGACATACTTCTATCATCTCAACTTTACAGCTTTTTAGTGCAATACTTGCAAAGTTGCCATATATCTTGTACTGCTGGTTACATATACATCTTGCATACTTATACTTAGTTGTTACCACTTCTGCCATAAATACCTCCTAAATATCCACAAAGAACATCTTGGTATTTAGCCAATAAATTCCTTCTCCCAGCTGGATTCTAGTAACCCTTAGAGGTGTGCTCTGGCTTTTGTTTGTGTAAATTCCATATTGAATGGTGCAGAGTTGACTTGTTACCATGAGAAATCTGGCATACCTTGGTAGAACTTTCCTGATAAAAATTAGTTGCTTGTTGCCCCCAACCCTACTTTGCATTACTTACCTGATTACCCATGCATTGAAGCTACTTAGCTTCTTAATGTAATAGGCATAGGTGTCTCCATGTGCACATTTGTCCTCATTATTTTCCAACTCTTCCTGGCTGTCCTCCATGTGCCAACTCATCACATCCATGACAGACTTGAAGGTAATAGTCTTGTTGAGATTGGGATATGGTAGAACCTGCAACTTGACTTGTGTTCCTATCTCCCCACACATCTGCTCCATAGGAAACTCCCAAAAGGTGAAGCAAGGCTCAATATTCTCCACACGTAGTGCTATATGGAGTAGAGAATGGATACAGTAGTGGCAGAGATCTATGTGCTCAGCTTTATGTTTGTAGGATAGCAGCTCAAATCCTGTCACAAACTCCTCCCACAACAACTGTAGATGTGTCAAGTTGGCATTGGTGGTCTGCTTCTGGATAAATATTCCTACAGTGTAAATATAAGACTCCCAATGCTTCAAATGTACTCTTGGTCAGAATGGCTTTAGAACACCACTTGAAAAAATACATGTTAAGTTCATCCAGTCATTGCATTTGTATTGTTGAATATGCGTATGAATATTAATTGGAACCTATGAGAAGTACCTAGGGTAGGGGATACTCTGAAATATCTTGCCAATTCTTTCAAATTTCTACTGTATCTCAAAGGGTTCATTTAACTTGATATGCACCATGTACAACTTGGTCATCAGTATAGGAATATTGTTGAAAAGCAAATGCCTTGCACCCAGTGAAAAGCTTTTGCTCCAACAAATACCCACTATCTTAAGTATCTCTGGCTTCCAATTGATTCCATATTCTGGTCAATGGCTTATGGCTAGCCAACTTTGCTGCAATTGCATACTTACTTCTGTACATTCTCTCTGTGGAAAGATAATGCTCTTAGTGCTGGTGTTTTGGTAATAATAATGTGTTTAAGTTGTGCAGTAAATCCCCTGGATCTCACACATTTAACAGCAATACATTCCATGGTGCCCAGCAAAACCTGCTATCTTGCTGATGGCTGAGGTACCTCCAATGCAGATAATAATATGCGCTTTTACATGATAACCATTTACTGTTATTCTGCTGGAGAGCATACAAAATTCATCCAGCAATGGATACAGGTAGCTATCCAGGTTGGATGGTGATTTAGGCCAAGATACTAGTGAGATTTTCATCAGATTATTACTCTGATACTGCAGGATGGGCTGCAGATTCAAATTGATGAGAATTAGTGGCCAGCAGGATTTGCTGGTAGGGTACTTGTTTAATGAGAATCCATCAAGTGCCAAAGCAAAGGCATGGTCATACATACCTTTAAAGTAGCCCTTGCTTCTTGGCTGTTTGTAATGTTTGCTATCAAACGTGTTGGATATGTTTGTGCTTATATTGATACTGAGTGCAATACTGTATAGCTTTGCAATACTTGTTGGACAGCATAGGCTTCCTCAAACAGGGTATTACAGGAATATATCGGGAGTGTGAAGAATGCTTTTCCTCAATAGTGGTGGGTTCCTGACAATTTGGACTTGTTGCAATGGTAGCATTTTTGGATGTGAGTGCTATGCAACTGTTGTCACATGCTGGAATCAGGACAGTTGCTGGATCATATGTTGCCAGCCGCATGAGGGTTGTCTACTTGTACCATATACATGGTAAGTTGCATCCCAGTATGATTTTGGCTAGAAGTAGTAATAAATCCTTAAAGCCCCCATTACTAATATTTGCAGAAATGTGCCACTTCTGTAACCACAACATTACATCACTTGCAAGTAAATGGATTACTGGGCTCACTTGGCTGCATAAAGTATCCTTGGCATTTGTTTAAATGGGTGTTGTCTCATTGCATATAGTAATTTGACCAGGCTTATATGTGGTACTGTTGTTAGGGGAGATAGACACAAAATCCATCAGTGAACCTTCTTCATCAAAGAAAAAAACCAGCCTCTTTTACAGGAGCCTGTGACAGCTATGGTTGAGAGCTCAAAACAAGTGGTGAAGAAACATCAGGTTGACAGAAGAGTGCTAGGAAGGGAAAAGCAGGCCAAAATGGATGTGTTGAAGCAGAATTTATCCAGGATAAAATGTAGTTTGTTACAAGAAGCACTCAGACAAAGCAGCAGTGAAAGCACTGGCAGCAATAAAGGAAAAGGGAAAAGGAAAAATGTCTACCCAGGCATGAGACAGGGAGGCATGCAAAAAAACTGCAGTTCTCACCAATTAGCACCGCAAGCCTGGAATAGACAGAATCTGATCATAGCCAAGAAGAATTACCAACAAGAAAACAGCTGTTTTTACATGAGTTGGAAGTGCAGCCAGTTGAGCTACATTCCAGTAAGGCAGATGAGTTTGCTGAAAAGGTAATTTTTCTACCACAGCCTCCATTGTTGACACAGTGGAGATCCCACTGACAGACACAGCTACAATGTCAAGAGCTTGAAAGACTATCACATTGCCTTCAGTGGAGTTTTGGAACATTAATGGGCACACCAAGAGGTTGCAGCACTTCTCCAAGAGCAGTGCTCAAGAAGATGCACTGGATTATTGCAAGGACTTATAGCAAAGACTGGCAGAAGAGGTGCTAGACCTTGCAGTGCTGGCTGAAGACCGCAACATGTGGGAACCAGTGAATGACAGTGGCATAAAGCTGTTGGGTTCCCACCAAAGTTATGGAACCAGAGTGTTACTGCAAAAATACTTATTGGGTGGTGGATTTTAATGGAGTTATTTGTTGAGTGTGGGGTTGAACTTAATGTTAGTGTAAAGTATAGGGACTTGTATAGGTCACTACAATTGGCAATCAATGTACAACTGAGGCTTCAACAGAAACAAATCAATTTGTACACTTGAAAAGTAAGAGAAACAGTTGAGTCAGGAAGTAAGGAGTGTGAAAAAGAGGCAATAGCCAATCAATGCACACAAATGTTGGAGGCAATAGAGTGTCTGGGATCAGAAAGCAAGCAAATTGACAGGGAACCAATCAAAAGCCACGTATATATTGTGGTGATGAAACAATTTGACTAAGTTTTTTGTGCAATCTGGAGTGTGATTATTTTTTAATGGCGTCTGCACAGTGTCATGACAAGATCAGTACCTCTTAGTCATGTGATTTTAACTTTGTGAAAGCTTTTTGATGGGATGACCTCAATAATTTCTCATAGGTATCTACACAGTGACAGAGAAGTGTAAGAAAAAGGTTGCAGTTCTCACTAACTGATGCCATCTATCTAGAACCAACTAAATCTTCATCAAGAGCAATGCTTAAGGATAGACAACTGAATATTGCAAGGAGATAATAGAAGGACTGGCAGATGAGGCCATATACCTTGCGGTGCTGGCTCAAAACCAGTTTATATGAGAGCCAGTGAATGAGCAATGGCATAAAACCATAAGGTTTCCACCAAAGTCATGGAAAAGGGTGTTAAAGCAGAAATATTTAATAAACAATGGACTTTAACAAAGTTACTTATTTAGTATATGGATGAGCTAAATATTAGTGTTGGGTAAAGGAACTTGTATAGGTCAGTACAGTTTACAATTGAGTTTCAACTTATCATTCTTCAGAAACAAGCAGTTTGTGTACACCATAAGTATGCACACCAGTTGAGTTGGAGAGTAAACAGTGTGAAAAAGAGGCATTAGGCTACTAACACTCATAAATGTTGGAGGTACCCTGTGAAAAATCATTGAGATGATCCCATCAAAAGGCCATCACAAAGTTAATGTCCCGTGACTAAGAGGTACTAATTTTTGGTTCTGGACAAGTTAGACACCTGCAGTGTTGTCATTATTCAATATGAATGCTACATAACTATTGACACATGATGTTATCAGGAAAGTGTCTGGTCACTTATTGCTAGCTGCATGTCAGTTGTCCATTTGTACTATCTATGTGGAAGTTACATCCTGTAATGATTCTTGCAAAAAGTATCAATAAATCCTCAAGTCACTGTTAAATATTGGTGGAGACACACTGTTCTGCAGCCACAACAGCACATCATTTGTCAATAAGAGTACTTTTGTCCTTAACTAGTTCTGTAAGGAATCCTTGGCATTTCTACATGTTTGTTTTCTCTTTGGATATTGGGATTTTGCTGAGAATATGCAGGGTACCACTTTGATGGGAGATAGTCTCACAACACATCAGTGTGCCTTCTTCAGTAGTGCTAACACTCTACAGGTCTTATTTAAAAGTTTGAGGTTAGCTAGAAGATGTTAAAAGCTCACCTGACTCAGTTTGTACAAGGTGGCAAGTACAGCCAGGTACTGTTGAAGAAGTACCAAATGGCTTGCAAAATATTAGGTAGTACTTTAGTGATTGATCAATGGCCAAATATGACTTGTGTGGCAAAGCATAGGCCTTGATCCTTGTTATACTTCTTATACTATCTGCATGCTGCATGACTGAGAGCATTATTACAAAAGCCACATGGTCATTTTCACTTTTCTTTCTGAACTGAATCAAAGTAGTCCTTTGCATGGGGTAATCAGTGTGATACTAAATAATGTAATGCAATGTTATCACTTTTTTGTCAATATTCTGATAAGTTGCAGATAGTCCTGTATATGAAACATTGAACCTACAGGAATGTAAGATTCAATGATGACACCCTAAGGTAATCATTGTAAATAAAGTTGTTGCACCACAGCAGTGGGGTCATGGAGATACTTACTGACAGATGTTCTCATTTCCATACTTTTGACTGCTATGTTTTCTTCCACCTATATTTTAGTTTTATTCCATGTGTTTTTTTACCAAAAAACCATCTACCAATAACATGAAAATTCTCAAAGTTGTCTAAGCAGCCCTCAACCTTGCACACATGCTCTTGGGACCTTCCTTAGCTTATTCTACATGCTAATAATACCAAGACCATGCAAAAGTACAAGTACTACTTTTGCATTCAATAAATCATTAAGTAAAAGCCACAAGATCTACTTGTTCTCCCAATCACTTGCAATATATCCAAGATTCTTACAAAAGGCTATGAGCCCCAAGCTGTCACTCAGCAATGTCTACAACTGCTATAACTGGGGTTTTTCCCTCTGCTGAAAAGTTGGATAGATCTGACTACTAAGTGTGGAAGGTGAAGAGGAAGATGCTGTTACAAGAAAGAGGCCTTTGGGATATTGTCATGGGAGAAGAAATTTCTCCTAAGAACATGGGAGAGGGAGCCTAAAAGTACCAGAAGAAATAACAAGGTGCCTTTAATTGCATTTGCCTTAATATTAAGGACAGATTGCTAATTTAATGATCAAGAGCAAAAATGGCTAAGAATGCCTGGAAGGCATTAGAAGACACCTACTAGTCATGCTTGGCTTCTAAGAAAATGTATATGAGGCAAAAATTTCTTGCTACAAAGATGCAGCCAGGAGAAGAAATAATATATCTGTTTAATCAAGTTACCCTGCTGGTGGATGAGATGGAATCTGTGTGTGTACCAACTACCAATGAGGATGTGATAGCAACCATTCTGAATAGCCTGACAGACAGGCTTCAGGGCTCTGTATTGGCACTAGAGTCCAGAACTGAAGATTTGAGCTTATATCAATATGTGGAAGGCTCCTAGAGGAAAAATTATGAAAATTGAGCGCCAATACAAAGGAAGAAGAAAATGCTTTAATAAGCTATGATAACCTACAAAGAAGGTACCTAAGACCCTAAAATGACAGCAACAACCTGCTTTGCCGCTATAGCAAAAGGAAAGGACACATGTCCAACCTGTGTCTCAAAAAGAGAGATAATAACCAAAGGCAGCCTGAATATCAAAATGCTGCAACAACTGATGACGGACTTTTCATATCTGCACTAAATGTGACCACAAACAAGGATTTGCAGATGAGATACACTGATTCTGGAGCATCTCAACACTTTATACAGCAAATACAACTTTTTACCCAATATCAAGATATTCTAATTAACAAGGTTTTATGGGTGATAATAGAACATGGGTTGCAGTGGGGGAAGGAACTCTCCAACTAAACCTTAGTAGCAGTGAAGGAAGCTATAAACTGACCTTTCAATCACTAAGCTATGTACCAGAAATAGTCAAGTACCTACCATCTGTAAGCAAGGCCATGGCAGAAAGACCCAGTTTTAGCATTGACAACTCTGGATGCAGGATCACTGATCAAAATGGCGCTTATATTGCTTCAGGTCTCAGAGCTCAGAATCTGTATAAGCTGACTTATATTTTTTCACTTGTGGAAGCCAATGTAAGTAATTTAAAAGAAGAAACACTAATTCTTGGGTATAGGAGATTTGGACAAATCAATTTTGATTATTTATGCAAAGGATGAAAAATTAGCAAATTTCCAGAGCAAGAACCAATCCCCAGATAATTTGGAGTACTGTGAAGCCAGCATATACAGAAAACATGGCAGGGAACCATTCAAGAGCTCTGGCTAAGCAATACAAAGAAAAAATTAGAATTAGTTCACTCATATCTGTGGGGACTCATGCAAAATTTATCCATGGGCAGGATGAAGTAATTAATCACTTTTGTAGATGACAATACAAGATACAGATTGGTCTACTTCATGAAGAGAAAGGAAGAAGCTGTGTCTATGCTCAGGGAGCTTAAAGCAATGGTGGAGAGGGAAACTGGTGAAAAAATCAAGAAAATACGCTCTGACAATGGTGGAGAATATACCTTAAAACTCTTCATCCACTTCTGCAAAACTCATTGGATAAAGCAAGAGACTACTGTGCCATACTCCCCACAGCAAAATGGAGTTGCAGAATGTGCCAACAGATCAATAATTGATATGGCAAGATTTTTGATCCATGATGAAAGATTATCCTGTGATTTTTGGGTGCAATCAGTTGCCACAGCTGTATACCTTAGAAGTAGGGGTTATAGCAGAATACTTTGTGATTACACTTCATTTGATGCGTAGTATGGATACAGACTAAGTGCAGAACATCTAAGAATACTAGGGTGTACAGCATATACCCTGAAGCAGCCTAGAGATCAGTTAAAATTTAAGCTAAAAAGTGTAATGTGCATATAATTGAGCTACTGCAATGATAGTAGAGCATACACACTCTAAAATACCAAAGCAAAGTAGCTAAGCAAGTCCAGGTATGTGTTGTTTGATGAAAGTTCAAAATTTTTACAAAAAATGACATCAGATGATGACAAGAATTTGATCTCAGGTACACCAATTGTCAAGATTGAATCAGAGCAAAACAATGAAGGATTTTCACTCCAGAGGACACTAAAACTGTAGTTCAGCCTGAATCAGTGTCCAGGAATATTCCAGCCATGAACTTTCCAGTATCAAATGCCCAGAGATCTACATGGATAAGAAAAAGCCCAAATAACTATATCAATGACAGCACAGATTTGGCCCATCCCTATTCAGTCCATATTGATGAGCCCCCAACTGTAAAGAAGTGCTAAATAGCCTTCAGACAAAGTTTTGGAGATCTGCAATGACTGAGGAATATCAGGCCCTAATGGAAAATCAAACTTGGGACTTAGTCAAATTACCAATCAACCAAAAATCATTTGGATGGAGATGGGTCTTTCAGACCAAATACAAGGCTGATGGTAGAATCAAAAGATGTAAAGTAAGAATTGTGGCTTAAGGATACTCTCAAGCAAAAGAACTGGACTATACTGAGACCTTTGCACCATTAGCCAAGTTTAAGTCCATCAGATCAATATTGGCTATTGCAGCCAAATACAAATTTCTTATTCATCAAGTGGATGTGAAACTGCATTTTGAATGGAGAACTTGAAGAGGGCATGTAAATGGACCAGCCTGATGGGTTTGCTGGCTAAGAAAACCCCCACTTGGTCTGTACGCTTAAAAAATCCCTATGTGGTCTCAAACAATCACCAAGAACCTGGAATTGCAAAATAGATTTTATTTGGAATCTTTGAGTTTCAAAGCAGCAATGCTGACTATAGCACTTACTATGAGCCAAATAGAGCAAATCCAGTTCTATTAGCACTATATGTGGATGACATTACTATAGCCTCTAATATCCTTGCAATAACCGAAGACACTAAATCCAGCCTATCTAAGGAGTTCAAGATGTCCAATCTAGGAGAACTCAGTTACTAATTAGGGATAAAGTTCTCCAAAGACAGAATTACCCAGACTATCATCCTAAGCCAATCCAGGTATATTCAAGATATTCCAAAGAAGTACCAAATGGAAGACTGTAACCTGGCAGCTACCCCAATGGAGACAAACCTCAGCTTGGTCAAAACTCAATCAAATTTAGAGAGCTTAGTACCATCTGAAAGTCCTGACTTTCCTTATCAATCTAAAGTTGGTAGTTTAATGTATATCATGCTTGCACATGTCCAAATATCTGATATTCAGTAGGAGTTGTCAGCCAACACAATCAGAACCATGGATCTGATCATGTTGCAGCAGTTGAGCAGATTTTAAGATTCCTAGAAGGAGCTGCTGATATTGGCTTAAGATACACTTGTAAGAGCTCAGAACAGCAACTTGTGAGACACTCTGATGCTCATTGGGTACAAAATTCAGAAGACAGAAGATCCATTACAGGATACACCATCCTTTACTATGATGGAGCAATATCATGGAATTCAAGAAAGCAACCAATTGTAGCACTCTTCACTATAGAGTCAGAGTATATGGCAGTCCGTGAATCTGCAAAAGAAGCAATGTGGTTAAGGAAACCTTTTAAAGATTTAGGCCTATGTCAAAAATGCCTCTTACTTAATTTCAAGATGACTAAGGATGTACACAATTAGGTAGAAATCCAGCTTCTCATGATAGGAATAGGCACATAGATATTAAGCATCATTCCATAGGTGAAGCTACAGAGAATAGGCTAGTCAGCTTAGTTTACTGTCCTTTGGATAAAATGATTGCAGCCATATTTACAAGACCGTGAGATAAAGACAAATTTGAGTATCTTAGGTCAAGATTGGGACTAGTCAGTATGAGCATTTAGCTGTGTGGGAGTGTTGTAAAAATTTGGAATTCCACCTAAACACTCACCTAACATGGTCACTTAGATCATTACCTTCAAATCCTAGGGAATACTAACCAAATTCCTTGTTGGGATTTACTTGAAATATTTTCACAAAATACCAGGTTGCCAGAACATGAAGATTCTCAAAGTTGTCCAAACAGCCCCAACTTTGTACATGTCTTGTTGGGACCTTTTGTAACCTATTCTACATGTTTGTAGTGCTAAGACCATGTAAAAGTATAAATGCTACTTTTACACTCAATAAATCACTAAGTGAAAAGCATATAATCTACTTTTTCTCCTAATCACTTCCAATATCTCCAAGACTCTTAAAACAGTTGATTAGTGTGATCATTGCTATCTATTGCCAACTAAATGTCCAGTCCCAGACCACAGGACACTCCTAGGAAACCTTGCAGACAGCCAATTTACCTTGAAGTCACTACCTGTGAGGAACACTCAAGGTAGATATCTTTGAGTACATTTGATTCTTATCCAAGTTTGTTCTTGTCCAGGCAAAGATGCTTTTCTCACCTTGTAACTATTGATTGTAGATTCATTCTTATCAAGTCTCTGCAGGTGGAGTCTATAGTTGCTTTGACTTTGGGAGCTTTAGTATATTGCTGTTTCAGAGGATGCTAAGCTGAGCACATACTTCTGATACAACCCCTATTAAGTTGGGCATTGTAGCTCAATACTTTTCTCCTGACAAGCTTGTGACTTTATTCCCCTTCACATTAAAGTAGAGAAAAGACCTAAGAATTTCTAGCAAATATTTGACAGAGGTTATTGCACCTGATGAACACCCAGTACACAAAACAATTGAGAAATATTGAACATATCTCTCCCATGGACATATATACAACCTCACCACATACATATGTATATAGAGCACAATATCCCTATTGGCTTGATTCACTTTCATTTATGTCCCCACAAAAAATAAAATCAAGGTATTTAGTTCCCAACTGAGCCCTCCACACAACTCTGCAGAAGTATAGTTAGGTAGCAATTTGCATGGCATTTTGTACAACAAGCAAGACTACATCCAAAAGAACAATGTTGACATTATGCCCATAGAAGGTAATGAAACTGACTCCTTGGGCTCTCACACTAGTAGTGAATTAACCTTTGCAGAGCTGCAAACTGCCAATCATGCTCAGTCTGATGAGGATGTATTAAATGCATTACCTCCAGTAGAGATTCAACAAATGATCATTCCAATATCACCACCACCAGTACTTGCAAGTATCTGTCAGCTCATACCAGAGTATTAATGAGGTAATTAGGTAGAGTGGCTGATGCTATAGATACAATGGCCTGGAGAAATCAGGGAATATTCTAGAGATAGGATGAGTGGATAATGCATGCAGAGTAGTCAACATCCCATGCTGAGAATGCAGTATCTTTTGTGCAAGGTAGGAGCTAAAGAAGCTTAATTTCATAATCAAGGGTTAAGCCATTTCCTGATGTAAAAGTAGAAGAACACCATACAGTCTCTGAAGTATGGAAATAATATCCAGAGACAAGGCCCACATAACCCTATGAAAAATTATTGAGATGATCCTGTCAAAAACCCATCACAAAGTTAAAGTCCTGTGACTAAGAGGTATTGATCCCATGAGGACACCATCTAGAGACTGTTAAAAAATAGTTGCACCCCAGATTTCACAATAACTTGGTCAAGATATTTGTCACAACAATGTACAAGTGGCTTTTGATTGGTTCCCAGCCAACTTGCTCACTTTCTGAACCCAGATGCTCTATTGGATCCAACATTTGTGTGCATTGATTGGCTATTGCCTCTTTTACACACTCCTTACTTCCTGACTCAACTGTTTCTCTTAGTTTTCATCTGTACAAATTGATTTATTTCCATTGAAGCTTCAGTTGTACCTCAATTGCCCATTGTGGTGACCTATATAAGTCCCTATACATTACACTTACATTAAGCCCAACCCCACACTAAACAAGGAACTCTATTAAAGTCCATCACTCAATAAGTATTTCTGCTCTATGCACTGGTTCTGTAACCTTTGCAGAAGTCTAATGGCTCTATGCTACTGCTCATTCACTGGTTCCCACATGTCCTGGTCTTCAGCCAGTACTGCAAGGTTTAGCACCTCATCTGCTAGTGTTTACAATAAATCCTTGCAATATTTCAGTGTGCTTTCTTGAGCACTGCTCTTGAAGAAGTGCTGCAACCTTTTGGTGTGCCTATTAATGTTCCAAAATTTCACTGAAGGCATTGTGGTAGTCTTTTGAGCACATGACATTGTAGCCTTGTCTGTCAGTGGGATATCCACTCTGTCAACAATGGAGGATGTAGAGGCTGTGGTATACAAATTGCCTTTTTCAGTGAACTCATCTACCTTGCTGGAGTGTAGCTCAACTGGCTGTGCTTCCAACTCTTGTGAAAAATCTCTACCTAGCCTGAGACAGGGAGGCATGCAAAAGAACTGCAGTTCTAACAAATTAATGCCGCAAGCCCAGACCTGACTGAATAAGCTGCTTTCATAAGAGTTGGAAGCCCAGCCAGTTGAGCTAAACTCCAGCAAGGTAGATGAGTATGCTGAAAATGGCAATTTGTATACCACAGCCTCCACATCCTCCATTGTTGACAGAGTGGATATCCCACTGACAGACAAGGCTACAATGTCATGTGCTCAAAAGACTACCACAATGCCTTCAGTGAAATTTTGGAACATTAATAGGCACACCAAGAGGTTGCAGCACTTCTTCAAGAGCAGTGCTCAAGAAAGCACACTGAAATATTGCAAGGATTTATTGTAAACACTAGCAGATGAGGTGCTAAACCTTGCAGTACTGGCTGAAGACCAGGACATGCAGGAACCAGTGAATGAACAGTGGCATAAAGCCCTTGGGCTCCCACCAAAGTTGTGGAACCAGAGCCCTACAGCAAAATACTTATTGAGTGGTTGCTTTTAATGAAGTAATTTGTTGAGTGTGAGGTTGGGCTTAGTAATAATGTAGTGCATAGGGACTTGTATAGGTCACTACAGCTGGCAGTTGAGGTACAACTGAAGTTTCAACAGAAATAAATCTGTTTGCACACATGAAAAATAAGAGAAACAGTTGAGTCAGGAAGTAAGGAGTGTGAAAAAGAGGCAAAAGCTAATCAATGCACACAAATGTAGGAGGCAATAGAGTATCAGCAATCAGAAAGTGAGCAAATTGGCCGGGAACCAATCAAAAGCCACTTCAACATTGTTGTGATGAAAATTTAGATTAAGGTATTAGACTTGTTCCATTGTGCCATTGATCATAGTAGTAGAGAGTGTGTTGAAATATTAGAGAGATATATTGGAAGTGAATTGGAGAATTAGAAGATTTACATGATATTCACTTGATGTTTTATTGAGTTGCAACACAGTATTTATACTTATTGCAGAACTACGTAAATGCAACTATTTGGTCATTATTAGGGGAGTCTCAGGAGTACATGTGCCAAGTTTCGGCTCATTTGGACAAGTTTCAGATTTTCCTAAAATTCTGTACTTCTCTAATTCCTAATAATTAGTAAATATCTTACAAACTAATTTTCATGTTGATAATCTGAAATATATCATTTCACTAAGTGCTAGTTCATAATATATTAATAATTAGGTGGACTCCTAATTATTTCAACACTCCCACTCACATAATATATTCATATACTTATGAACTTGCTGTGGTGTTGTGTATCTTGCGGTTGAAATTAAACCTGCAATTAACCATCTAACCTATTGGACTAATGTATTCTCCAATATATGTTAAGGATTGCATATTATCTGTAATAACTAAGTATAAGTTCATACTGTTAATTACATACTTCAGATCAAATTGCTTTGAGTCTGAATTCTGATTTCATCACAAATATCTATGAATGAGTATCATCCATTTGATCGGAGTAAAACTTTTCATATACTAATTGAATCCTGGCATAGTATGTATCATCAGAGAGCTGCGTTCTCAGGCTATCTGCTGTTTCTTATTTGAGTAAAATTGGTCAATAATTGGCGAAGTTAGGATGTGTTCTTTGCTCCAGTAGATCTGGATCATCCACAGTTCCGGTCTATAGTCTAATTCACTTAGACTATCCTCCATATATCCATAACTGGATCTGGATAGTAATTTTCCTCATATACTCCATATATGATCTGCTGAGACCAACAATTGGTCAGCATTGTAGTGGCCTTATTCTTCACCGGTTGACAAAGTATTTCCTCTTCCGGACTAGTGCCTTCAATAGTATCTAGCTTAGCTTTTCTTCATTCCTGATCTGGGATATTGTACTCCCACTGAAGCTACATCTTCTGGTGCTTCCTGCCTTCTAAAATTGACTCAGATAGATCATATATATCCTTCTGATCTAGGCATAACTTTCTTGGACTGATATTGCAGTTACAGTATTGAGATCTTCCCTTTACATCTTGATAGGCTTGATTTGGTATCACAAGATACCACAGCCTGATTGGCAGCTATTCATAGAGGTTTCATCCTAAACAGGATAGATATGGTCTCATATGTACTGTTGCGCTTTAAACAGTACAACCTGATCTGGCACTTTCTAATTGCGTAAATCTACCATAACAGCTCTGATAAGTCACTGTTACTTCTGGTAGAATTTTCCAGCATAGAGCTCGGTTGACAGTGCAAATAGACAAGTCCATGATCTTCTGGACCCATTATAACCCTTAGGTTGGCCCTTGGTACCACTTCTCTAGCTCCAACTGTAAGTAAGTTGACTTCATTGCTCACCGTAATTGTGATGTTGCCTCTGAGTACGTAGGTTCTCTTGGACTGCTTTGCTGCTTTCCTTAGCAACAATACTCCACTATCCTTGTGTGGTAGGATAACTGGATCAAATCTAGTGTGCTAGATAGTCCAAATCTTGCTTAGGTGTCACCTAACTCCATTTAGAAACTGACAACTTATTGGCGGTAGGTTTTTGTTCCATATCTGGTCTTAAAGATGCTGGTTGCTGGAATTTCCTTATTGATCTAGATCTGGACCATGCAGGTAGCATATCCACGGTTTGTTAGATCTCCCAGAGTGTTCAGGAACCTCCTGTCTTCAAAACATATCTATTCTGAGATGTTTCAACCAAATCGGTCATCCATTTGGATCTGGCATAACTTTTCACAGGCTTGATCAAATTTGATCAAATAAGCTTCCTTAAAAAGCCATTTCTCTCAGCATCTTGGTGGCAGATATCATCATTGCAGTTTGGCCCGTAGCTGGGAGCTGCAAGTAACTTGATCTGATCATAATAGCATGATTAACATCTGATCCATGTTAATATAAATGATCCTTCATCACTGTATGTATGTGATATATGTACTAGCGTAGGGCAACTAGTACACTCCTTGATAGTACTTCATGCATATTCTCTAGTGTATACAGAGACTATAAGCATATACTTTGGTCAAGGTCTCCGGTAGCACTTTTCTTGATGGCGGTAGAAATTCCATGCTTCAACATATATGGATATATCTCCTCCCACTGTTCCTGATACTTGATGTAGACATGTAGCTCGTCTAATAAGTGTCTCACAGGGCCTCAGGATCATTGGTACTGGAAATAGTACCATTGATATATCATGCGTACCACTCCCAGGTTGGCATGTCTGAGATCACTGATCTTCGGCCAAATATATAGGTATTATATATCATTTTGATCCTCAGAGTTTGGGCAAGCTGATCCATATATTTGTCTGCATATCCAACTCCAAACTAGGGCAGCAGGTGGCATCAAAGTATTTGCGCATCATTTCATTTCAAGTGGCTACAGACTTATGTAAATTCACTGCAGCAATGTGGGCACCTCATTGACTGAAATAGTCTAATGCAAACCCAGGTATATGTGGATCATCAACATAGCTCCTTTATGTTGTGATAATAAGGATCATAGCACTAATACATATATCATGTAATATGCCCCTTATTGATCTGGACTCCTTGCTGGGATTACGCATTTTCTCAAAGCTTCATCCTTCTGCAGATTTCATAATTTGAAAACTGTCCAACATGACCTCCTTGACATATGACCTTTTTCTTTGCTTAGTGTCTTCTTAAAGGGCAAAGGCCTCTTTCTCCAAAACAATATATCCCATCTAGCAGTTCTTTGCAGCGGTAGTACTTTTTCTGTCTTTTGTAACTTCAGGTAGACCAGGCAGTCTTTCTCCAGAATAAAGACACAGCACTAGAGCAAAGTGGATAACTAAGATAAAGCAAGCTCGGGGCTCATAGCCTGTTGAAATATTAGAGAGATATATTGGAAGTGAATTGGAGAATTAGAAGATTTACATGATATTCACTTGATGTTTTATTGAGTTGCAACACAGTATTTATACTTATTGCAGAACTACGTAAATGCAACTATTTGGTCATTATTAGGGGAGTCTCAGGAGTACATGTGCCAAGTTTCGGCTCATTTGGACAAGTTTCAGATTTTCCTAAAATTCTGTACTTCTCTAATTCCTAATAATTAGTAAATATCTTACAAACTAATTCTCATGTTGATAATCTGAAATATATCATTTCACTAAGTGCTAGTTCATAATATATTAATAATTAGGTGGACTCCTAATTATTTCAACAGAGTGCTGTATATTTGGTTATTAATTTGATATTTTAGGGTCATATGCATGTCAATTTTGATCCCAAATTGGCACTGTATGGCACCATCTGGCACTCTGTGGCATGATCAGGCACCATCTGGTATGCAATGGCACTATTGGGCACTATGATCAGCTGGAATGATGGAACAAGCTTATTGTGAAATCTGGGGTGCAATTATTTTTCAACAGTCTCTGGATGGTTTCCTGACAGGATTAAAACCACTTAGTCATGGGACTTTAACTTTGTGATGGCCTTTTGGCAGGATCATCTCAATAATCTTTTGTAGAACTACTTGAGTTCCTTCTTTGTAGCAAGGATACTGCTTTCTCTACCTGGGATATTGATTGCTCTACATGTATTATCCACTCATCCTGTTTCTGGACTATTTTCTGATTTCTCTGGGCCATTGCATCTATCCAATCCACCACTGCACCTAATTACTTCATTGATGCTCTGGTACAAGCTGACAGCATACTTGCTAATGTTGGTGGTGGTGATGTTATGATGTCCACCTGCTGGTCTTCACCTGAGGGTACTGCATTTGCTACCTTCTTGTCTGCCTGAGCATAACGGTCAGCTTGAGGCTCAGCACAGGTTCTCATTTGCCTACTTGACTGAGAGCCTGAGGAGTCTGCATTATTACCTGAAATGAGCACACTGTCCACAGGGCCTTTTTTGGATGTAGCCCTGCTTGTTGCACTGAATGTCAAAGCAAGCTACTATCCATCCTTTCCTCTGTTGCTGTCAGCAGTGGGGTTTTATTGGGAACCAGATGACTTTACCTTTTTTTTGGTGGCACAGATATACACCATCTGAGGAAGCTGATGGAGTCTGACAAATATTGCAGCTGTAGTACCACAATCAGTATCAATCAAGCGCAAACATATCTGATATATTTGAAGGCAATCATTGTAAACAGCTAAGAAGCCAGGGCTACTCTGAAGGTATGTATGACCATGCTTTTGCTTTGGCACTTGATGGATTCTCATTAAAAAAGTACTCTACTAGCAAATCCTGTGGCCACTAATTCTCATCAATCTGAATCTGGTACCCATCTTATGGTTTCAGAGCAATAATCTGGTGGTAGTCTCACCAGTATCTGGGTGTAAATCACCATCAAACCTGGATAGCTACCTGTATCCATTGATGGATGAGTTCTGTATGCATTCCAGCAGGATAACAGTCAATGGCTGCCATGTAAAAGCGCATATTATCATCTGCATTGGAGATACCCTAGCCATCAGCAAGATAGCAGGTTTTTCCAGGCACAATGGACAGTATTGTTGATGAATGTGTGAGATCCAAGGTATTTACCCATAACTCACACACATTATTAGTACCTACGCACCAGCACTAAGAACATCATCATTACACAGAGAGAACCAACAGAAGTCAGCATGCAATTGCAGCAAAATTGGCAAGCTATAAGCCATTGGACAGAATATGGAATCAATTGGAAACCTGAGATACTTAAGATAGAGGGTATCTGTTGGCGTAAAGCTTTCCACTGGGAGCAAAGCATTTGCTTCTCATCAATATCCCTGTACTGATGACCAAATTGTACATGGGGCACTTTAAGCTAAAAAAGCCCTTGAAGATATTGGAAAAATTTGAAAGAATTGGCAAGATCTTACAGAGTATCTGCTACACTAGGTACTTCTCATGGGCTCCACTTAATAGTCATATGCATATGCAATAATACAAATGCAAACACTGGATGAACTGGATATGTATTTATTCATGTGGTGCTCTGAGCCCATTCCTACCAAGAGTACATTGAAAGCATTGGGAGTCATTTGTGAACATTGTAGGAATATTTATCCAGAAGCGGTTGACCAATGCCAACTTGACGCATCTACAGCTGTTGTGTGAGGAGTGTGTAATGGGATTTGAGTGGCTATACTACGCACATAAAGCTGAATGTGTAGATCTCTGCTGCTACTGTCTATTCTCTACTCCATCTTGCTTGGTGTGTAGAGAAAACTGGGCCTTGCTTCACCTTTTGGGAATTTCCTATAGAGTGGATGTATGGGGAGATAGGAAGACAAGTCAAGTGGCAGGTACTATCATATTTCAATCTCATCAAGAGTATTACCTTCAAGTCTGTTGTAGATGTGATGAGTTGGCACATGGAGGACAGCCAGGACAAGTTGGAAAGTATTGAGGACAAATGTGCACATGGAGACATTTATGCTAATGGCATTAACAAGCTAAGAAGCCCCAATGTGTGGGTAATCATGTAATTAATGCAAAGTTGGGTTGTGTGCAGCAAGGAACTAATTGTTTTTAGGAAAACTCTATCAAGGTGTGCTGGATTTCTCATGGTGACAAGCCAACTTCTACATCATTCAATATGGAATTCACACAAACAAAAGTCAGAGAGCAGCTTTGAGGGGGACTAGAATCAAGCAGCAAGAAGGAATATACTGGCTAAATGCAAAGAAGTTCTTTGCAGATATTCATGAGGTATTCATTGCGGAAGTGGCAGCTAACAACCATATGTTTGCAAGATGTATATGTTACCACTAGTACAAGGTATATGGCAACCTTGCAAGTATCACACCAAAAAGCTGCAAAGTGGAGGTGATAGAAGTATGTCAATTGCAGCAGGTGTGTGTGTTGTTAAGGCTAATAAGCAGGAGGCAATAGTTCTTTTTGATTCAAACTATATGTGGAAAACCCTGGGTAGTAGTGGGTGAGCAAATAAAGATGGGTAATTCTACAGTGGAATATAGGAATCACACAAGGGGAAGTAGAAAAAGGAAATACCATTTAGTAAATTGGTATGGTAGCATTATACAGAACCAGTGGTAGGCTGTCATAAGGTCAATGTAATGCCATCAGAGTCTTGCTGTGAGACCATTGCAATAACACCAAGTTTCTTTCCATATAAGGCAAATGGATGTCCTGACTGGTTGGATCCGCTTAAAATAGTTGTAGAGCACTGATATATGGCAATAATAACATGCAGCTATTGCCACAGCACAAATTAAATCTTGACAAGTTTTATCCCTTTATTTTTTTATAAAATAGCAGAGCACCATTGTGATCCTGTCATAAGGTTGTAAGGAGGGTCACTAATTCGAAGCTGCTGGTATTAAGATGGCCTCTTAATGGGGTCCTGAAGGTTGATCTAGAATGGATACACCAGTGGGACAAAATTATTTTTCACAGGGACTGGCATTTTGTACTTTCCTCTTATAAATAACAGGCCTTTAACTGCTACTTAGATTGATGGCTTCTTGTGTTATACTACAATTTCTACTTAATAAATGCAGTACCAGGGAATCTGTATCTGCCTGCATGTCCCTTACTGCTGCTCTTCCTGCTACCTGACACTTTATTACAGCTTGTTTTAGGCTTTCAGTCCTGCTTACAACCATCTTGTGAGGAAGCTACCAATGTTTACTAATGGCCCACTTGTTCTAGCCTTTGATAGTACTGAATACTCTTGAGATATTGTTTTAGCACATCAATGCTGGCCCAAGATCTGCTTGCTTGGACAAAGCTGATGGAACAGATCAAGCTCATTCTGCTTGGCCTTGAGTTCCTGATGGTCCAATGGGATACCATCCATAATGTGGAGGCAAGCCAGGGTTTGTATTATCACTTGAATATTGGCCTGATCTTCATTATTGCACTTGATGACTTCTGAGAGCTTCAATGTATATTGATTTTTACGCATTGGTATTGATATCACAGTCTTTCCCACAAGTGCTATAATATATTTTTCTGAAGGCTTTATCTTTGGGCACTGTTATTATTCTTCAATGGATGCACTGTAATCCTCTGCTCTCACTTTGCAAAATGGCTTAATTCTGAGCTACAACAATGAGCTAGTTGAATTTTTTCTTTGCAGCCTGGATACTGTGTTCACTACCTGGGATATTATTTGCTCCACATATATTAGACCTGTCAGTGCATGTGGCACAATCCATGGCTCATATGAGCAACCAGTCATACCTTGGTAGCTACCAGTTGGCAGAATTGTTCTTAGACAATTTTGCACTCTGTGAGACTATCATGCACACTATGGTGTAATCAGACAAAATGAAGTTGGTAAAGATGATTGCCCCAACATGTAATACTTGAATCATGTGTGAGATTAAGTACCCCCATTATGGTAGGTAAAATACAGTTTTGATTTGTTTCTTCAATGTAGATGGGTACTAATGTGTATCACACTATAAGCAAGGCTGACACTTACTATTTTGGCCATCATCACACCAATTGGATGGTAGGTTGGTGGCTGATGGTCTCAAAGTATTGTGTAGCTGTGGTCTCCCAATTGGCCCATTGACAACTATACAAGCAACCTGATCTGCTGTTGAGTACTCCATCTTACCTATCCCACAAGTAAATCCCTGATTTCAGCGCTGGGACACAGTGTCATAGCTGGCACACAACCAGCAGTGTAGATGTAAAATAGGTCAAATGGCAGCACTGGTTTTACAGATGATGTATGAGTATTAGAGTGCTTGTTTGTAGGGGTTCTGTCTCAAATGTGAGACAACTTTGATGTTACAAGAGAATTTTAGTGCTAACTGGTGTGCAATAGTTTGATTTGGATTGCAAGAGAATATATCTTGTTTGGATCATAACTACTAATAGCATGCCAATATGTCTGAATCATCTTCTGCTATTTTTTTTCTCACAGGGATCACAACTGAAATACTTGGTAGTAACTCTCTTTACACTTCTCAACTACTTCCTTGCTGACTATCATCTTAGCTACTTGTGTACTTGTAGTAAGCATTTAGCCTCCAGGTTAATGCATGCAGTGCTGTAGGTTGGCCACACTGAATTGCTCTGAAGGATCTTATGGAACCAGCCTGAAGTACCAGGTACTAATATTTTCTTGTACTTGCCAAAGGCTCCTGTGGTAGAAGTACTTTCAGTGAGTTTTTGATGGTCAATTCTGAAGTTACTGCTGATGGTCAGGTGTAGCAGCATCAAGAAGGACAACATGATGCATTGACATGGCCATTGGCAGAGTCCAATGTGATGCTATGTGCAGAAGCAACTTGACCCACTCCACTGGTCCTGAGTCTAATTGGGTGGTTTGGCAAGTTCTGGTAGTCTTGCTTTGATCCATGCCTATTAACCAGTTGGGCTTTGAATTGGAGCATGGCACCCTGGCCAACGATGTTGGGGTAGGTTGAGCTGATGAGTACCAGTGTGCTAGCATTACAATGCTTAGTGAGGAATCCAGCACTTCATTGATTGCTGAATCTAAGTCTTTTTGCTATACATTCAGGCATTTCTGCAACTTTTGAATGAAACAGTGAATACTGTTAAGTACTATCCTTTGTTTATATAGATGCACCATTGAAACCTGTGAACAACTTACACTTTGCATCAGACATAGAGTAAATTGGCAAATGCCACAGATGTAAAACATCTTTTAATCACTCTGATACTTAGCTTCTGTATGAGTACTTGGCTTGAGATGTTACCTCCAAGTATTACTTCAGAAATGTCTGAGCTAATTGCTAGTAAAAAGCCAATATTGTAGCATACTCCCAGCAAAGAATTACAATAATAATAAAATAGCTAAACAGAGTCATGTTCAGCATCTGTTGATAAGAGAAGCAATTAAGAACAGGCAAGAATAGCTTATATTAAACACAGAAGAGAGCATTCTAGAAAATTATTTAATATACCAATACTCCTAAATGCAGAAGGGACTTAGAGCCTTCAATCTTGCTGAATATAGCGGCTCCATTGAGTTGGTCAAAAGCTCATCAATCCAAGGTATGGGGTACTTATTCTTCATGGTAACTGAGCTCAGGGCTCTGTAGTCAATGCACATCCTGAGTGTTCCATCTTTCTTTTCACAAAGAGTACTGGTGCTCCCCAAGGTGACTTGCTGGGTCTGATTTATCCATGCACCAATAACTGATCTATTTTTCTCTTTGTCTCTTCCAGCTCCAGTATACTCAGTCTGTATGGTGTCTTACTCATTGGAGGGCAATCTACTGTGTCAATGGCATATCCATGTCCCTGACTGGCAGTAGGCTTATGAGTTCATCTGGAAATACATATGGATATTCCTTTAAAAGAGTCAGGACCTTCTGGGGTGCTGGAGTAGAAAAATCTTCCTGTAACACCACAATGAGGAACATCTGGGTGCCTATTCTAAGTGCCCTACAGAGCTGTGTCTTTCTAAGCTCACTTGTTTCACACACACTGGAAGTGACCAAGTTGAAATTCAGTGTGGCAGGTAGTAGCTCATAGGCCTTGTCACCCTTCTGGGTCTGAATAGTAAAGGTTCCCCAGTGGATTGATGGCTTACAACAAAATAGCATGGTTTTTCCAAGTACAAGGTAAAGCTTGCAGTACCCAAATTTATAGGCCTGTATGTCCTCTTCATAGTTATTAATCTTCATCCTTACTGGCTGAGAAAAACAGCTGATTATGTGAGAATTCCCTTCAGCTGTTAAGACTGAAGTTGATTTGGTGGCCTCTGAGTTGATTCCAGCTTTCAAAGCAAATTGCTCCAGCATGTACTCATGCAATGCTCCTAAGTCAATCATGATCTTGGCAGGTACTCCACTTAATACTCCATACATGTATAATAGCTTTCCTGAATTTGAGGTTATCTGGGATAGGTACTCTCTGTTGTAATGGAGGTAGGTTCTGAGCCTTCTTCAAGCTCATCCTCCATGTAACTATGCTTAAGGGCTTCAATATGGCAGAAGGTCCAAGATAGCTGGTGTCTGTTTCTTCTTTGAGGACAGTACTTTGCAATATGTCCCTGCTGGTGGCAAATAAAGTAAAGTCCTCACTTTTCACACTCTTCTGAGATAGAATTCTTCTGTATGGTGTCTATTTCCATTATCGCTACTTCTGATTGTCTTCTTTTATAGTGATTGTAGCCTCTCTGATTATTTATTGTGGGCCTCCCTACTCCAATCATATCAGGGTCATAGTCAGTGGTATTAGGAGTAACTGTTGCTGTTGTGACAGGATTTACTGTGTAGGATTCTTCCATTCTTAATTTTCTGACATCAAGAGGGAGGCTTCTTCTTCTTTCACAAAGGAGGTTTCTGGTTATTGCTGCTACCAATGTTACAAGTCTTGGTATCAAAGTTGTAGAGATATAGGGTGTTTAGCTAGTTTTGTATTCACTAAAACTTGAACTGATTAATGAGGTTCCAGCAGCTCCATATATACATTTTGCCAGATCAGTTGCTGACTAAATGTATTTTCCAAAGTAGATTGTGGCTGATGACTTATTTAATTGCATCATTTTCACCCATTAGATCCTAATTAAATATCTATTTCTGACTGATAAGAATCTGCTGATTCACTTGCTGACTAATGCTACTAATTTGAAAGATAACACTGATATATTGGTAGGCTAAATATATAACTAATTGATTTGACTAAAAGCTGATCTGGCTTAAACATTCAAGCAGTAGATCTTAACACCATGACTACAATATCAAAACCAATATTGCACTCATTTACTTTTTTTGGCTAATGCTATTGTGACACCAAAATGAACGATCAATAATTTCCACACTGTAAAGGCCCAATACTCAAGACCTTGACAAGCAATCCACCCAAAGTATCAAGTCATATAGAGCACTTAGTAGCCTACACATGTTTCAAGTTATAGCCCAGCTGAAGCAGTATTTAAGGAGTTATGATCAAAAGTGTTCAATAACCATGTATACTAGGCCAAAATTACCAGGATTATTATGATGACTTAGAATGTGTGTAGCTTTCAAACAAGCCAATCATATGAGGTAATATTTTCACAGGTGCAGCATCTAAGTTCACTTTGAGCCACTACAGTGTTTGGACTTTATATAGTGCAAGGTTGTGTAACATATCCTGAAATTTATTGTTTACATTCACACTGTATATCATGTAGCAATTGTTTGGTGGTGCTGTGAACTCTTACTCTGCAGGTAGGTTTTGCTTGGTTTATATACTCATCCCATCTACTGTCAGCTCTGTTTGTTTACTTGGTTGGCACTTCTCCCAGTAATCTATTGAAGTGCTCAGTGACTCCATTAGTTTCTAAGTGATATACCTAAGCATTCATGTGTTTAAGTTGCTGCATTTTCAGGTAAGCTCTTGATGTCTTATCAGGATCTCACAATTGATAAGACCTGCATCTTCTTGCTCACCAGTTGTTGGTAGGGCACTAGTCACTGGCCATTTGGTGACATGATCAATTGACTCAGTTTCAGTTCTGACAATTCTGGATGCAGGTTCACTGATCAATATGGTACCCATTGCTTTGGGCATTAGAGATCAGAATATATACAAGTTGACTTATATTCCATCATATTTGGGAAGCCAATATAAGTAACTTGAATGAAGAAACACCAATGCTTTGGCACAGGAGATATGGGCACATCAATTTTGATTATTTGCTCAAAATGATCAAAGATCAGCTAATTTCTGGAGTAAAAGCTGATCCCCAGCTGATTTGGAGCACTGTGAAGCCAGCATATATGGGAAACAAGCCAGACAACTGTTCAAGAGCACTGGTTTAATCAAAACTAAGAAAGAATTAGATCTAATTCACTCAGATCTATGTGGACCTATGCAAAATTTATCCTTGGGCGGGATGAAGTATTTAATCACTTTTATTCATGATTAAACAAAATACACATGGGTCTACTTCATGGAAAAAAAGGATGAAGCTCTGTCTAAGTTCAGGGAGTTTAAAGCCATGGTGGAGAGAGAAACTGGTGAAAAAATCATGAAAATACGCTCTGACAATGGTGGAGAATATACCTCAAAACTCTTCATTCACCTCTGCAAAATTCATGGGATAAAGCAAGAGACTACTGTACCATACTCCCCACAGCAAAATGGAGTAGCAGAACAAGCTAACAGATCAATAATTGATATGGCAAGAACTATGATCCTTAATCAAAAATTATCCTATGAATTTTGGGCGCAATCAGTTGCCACTGCTGTGTACCTGAAAAATAGAAGTTATAACAGGATACTTTGTGATTCTACTCCATTTGAAGCATGACCTAGATACAGATCAAGTGCGGAGCATCTAAGAATATTTGGGTGTAGAGCATATGCCAAAAAACTGGCCGGAAATCAGTCAAAATATGAGCCAAAAAGTGTAAAATGTATATTTGTGGGCTACTGCAATGAGAGTAAGGCATACAGACTCTAAAAGTATTAACCCACATATTTGGTGCCATCTCTGTGGAAATAAGCACAAGTCAGGTAATGACTACTACAATCAAACTAAAAATATACAAGGGAAAGAGAGAGAAAGCCCTTGAGTGGTTTGATAAGCTTGAGAGAGTTGCCATCGATGCTGGATGGGACAACAATAAGAAAGTAAGGGAGTTTACAAGACATATGGAAGGGTCAGCATGGCAATGGCATTATGGGTTGGAGAACGCAGTTAAAGACAACTGGTATGCACTAGAAGAAGCCTACAAGACACGCTATCTATATGCCAAAGGATACCACTATAAAGCCCTTCTACTGTCCTCACGGAAGAAAAGCAGTGAGAGCTATGAAGCCTACACTGAACTGTTCCTCCAACAAGTTTGATGTCTCCCAAAGGACAAAATTGCCAAACAACAGCACATGAGGTATTACATCATGGGCTTAGACAACAAAATAAGACGTAGGGCATCCAAAGAACAACAGGGATGTAAAATGCTGCAAGAGCTGGTTAAACAAGTGCAAGGTGTCATCTTGCTATGGGGGCTACCCTATAGTGATACAAATGATCAAAGGACAGGGATCCCCCATACAAAATGCAAAATTGCCTCCCCAAAGGACTGTGAGTTAGAAGAATTACGGCAAAAGTCCAAGATCTCTTGATCAACAATGTCCAAGAAGTCCCCAAAGAAAGTGATAAGCTCTGGGAAGCTGTTGTAGATCTAAAGACCCAGGTACAAGCCCTGACCCAGCAGATGGAACAACCGCAACAACAGTATCCATGTTATGTGTGTGGAGAAGTAGGTCACCAGGCCCACAAATGTGAAAAACAGTACAGACAAGAAGCCATACTGGACACAAAAGAGAAGAAGGCATCAAAAGACAGAGTCCGTTACCAGGAGGCCAACAGGACTCAGTCAATCTAAGTCCTCCAGTCAGGACAGTCAAAGTACGGAAGAAGAAGCGTCAACATGATGCTTCTAGAGAGGAGGCAAAGGGACCTGTAGTAGAGGTTCTGTCAAAAGGAAAGAACGCGGAATTAGGTGAAGAAGTGCGGAATGAGCCTTGGGAAGAAGTGTTAAAACAAGCAAAGAACGCTAGCACGTCTTCCCATGGCCTATTCCCCATAATGAAGGTACTAGGGCAAACCAAGGCAACCCTCCTAATAACCAATTTACTGGGACTTGCCCCAGCTCTAGTTAAGGAACTGATAGAGGGATTGAAGGAGATAACAACCCTTCATGTCAACCAGACAGTCCTGCAAAAATTGAATAAAGGTACATACGTAAAGGTATGTATAGAGAATAAGGAGATTCTTGCCCTTTTCAACACAGGATCCTCTACATTGATCATGTCAGAGTATTAGCAAAACGTCTAAAATTAGACATAGTCCCCAACAACACCATTTGAATATGGCCAGCAAATGACCAACTGGACACAATGGTAGGCGTGGTGCCTAATTGCCCTATCCGGCTAGGCAACTTGATAATACACCAAGATGTTGTGGTTCTAACCGTTGCTGCCAACAACTTACTCATTGGTCAGAGTTGGTATATCCAGCATAAGATGGATATATTGTACAGTGCATCTGAACTCAGGTGGAATACCAAGAGTATCCCACTGATTCATATCACCAATGAGAGCAAGGCACGTAGCAACAGTGTGACAATTGAAGAAGTGAAACCATCGCAGTCTGTGATTATCACACAAAAGGTGATAAAAATACCACCTGCCAGTGAGACAGTGATCTCATTAGAGACACCAATAGCTTATTTGATGAGCGGAAGAATGATAACCACAGCAAAGGCATCCAAGAAACTGGAAGGAATCTTGATCCCTAAAGTATGGATACCACCAAAATTTGAAATGCAAAGTCTGAAGTGCTTAGTAGTCAACAATGGGCAACACACGGTGACATTGTCTAGAGGAGTACCATTGTTAAACCTAGAGGAAGTCAACAGAAACAACCAAGGACCACCTACAAACAAGGAACCAGAAGAAGAACTCCCCAAACTAGATGTGGAACCCGGTCTACCACCTGCATTACAAGACAAGTTCCTAGAAGGAATACACCCGCTTGCCCAAGTATTCTCTAAGTACCAAGTAATTGGTCATATACCTGGGGTATATCACTAATTCCACCTCACTGACAAATACTCCATCAAGCAAAAAGCCTATAGGAACTCAAAAATTGACACGGACTATATCAAAGAGACAATTGAAACTTTATTGAAAGACAACACCATTACAGAGAGCCAGTCTCTGTGGGCCTCCCCTGTAGTGATTGTCCCAAAGAAAGACAGAAAGCAATGCTTTTGCATTGACTACCAAAAATTGAATGCTGTCACCAGGAAGGACATGTATCCACTCCTGCAAATAGACAACCAGTTGGACAGACTAATCAGAGCTAAATATTTTAGCTCTCTTGACTTAATCTCCGGGTATTGGCAAGTAGAAGTAGCCCCGGAAGATTGACCCAAAACCGCTTTTATAACATTGTTTGGATTATACAAATGGAACCAACTACCCTTTAGCTTGTGCAATGCCCCTGCTATGTTCCAAAGGATGATTGACAAGGTGCTAGGATATCTACAATGGGAATGCGCTCTTGTGTATCTGGACGACATCACAATATATTCCCCCAATGTAGAAGAATATATACACAATGTGCAATGTATCCTAACAGCCTTCCTTGAGAACCAACTCAAACAACATCCCAAGACGTGCCATTTCCTGTATACAAAATTGTTGTTCCTGGGCCACAAGGTCTTTGCAGATGGAATATACCCATCTACTTCATTCCTGAAAGCCATTCAAGATACACCTGCACCAAAGGATATTAATGCAGTGTTGGGATTCCTAGGATTAGCCGGACACTATTGCCGCTTTGTCAAAACAATGATTTCTCTGGGCCATTGCATCTATCCTATCAGCCACTGCACCTAATTGCTTCATAAATGCTTCAGTATGAGCTGACAACATACTTGCTAAAATGAGTAGTGGTGAAGTTATGATGGCCACTTGCTGGTCCTCAACTGTTTGCACTGTATTTGTTACATTCTCATCTGCTTGAGCATAACAGTCAGCTTTGGGCTCCACAGAGGCTCTCAAATGCCTACTTGACTGAGAGCCTGAGGAGTCTGCATTATTACCTTTGGTAGCCACACTGCCATCATGGTCTTTTTTGGACTTAGTCTCACTTGTTGTACTGAATATCAGAGCAAGCTGTTGTTCAGCTGTTCTTCTGCTGCCATTAGCGGTGGCGTTTGGCTGGGAACTGGATGACTTAACTTTATTTTTTGGTGGCATATATATGGAAGTGAGCTAAACCAAAGGGGAATAATGTTACAAATACATGTGTATGAGGTGGCATAACTTTGTATATAGTGCTTGCTATGGTGGGTCATCATTGCATCTTACATTCATGTATTTGCAATGTCTCAAATACAAGACTGTACTAAATTTACATGAGAATTGACAAAAAAGTGATATAATAGTGCTACATTGTTGAAGGTCACGCTTTGCCCTATGAACAAGACTGCTTTGATTCAATGCCATAGGAGAAGAGAAAATAGGTAATGTGGCTATTATAGCAAGCCTCTCAGCCATGAAGCACACAGACAGCATAAGAAGTATCACAAGGATCATGGTCAGTGTTTTGCCACACAAGTCATATATGACCACTCATCAGTCACTACTGTACCAGTATAATCTCACCTACCAGCTGATACTTCTATATTGGCACCTGGCCTTCTTTGTCACCTCTCTAGCACTATAAGTGCTTTGTATTGATGCTACTTTAGGGCTAATATGTAAATATAGTGCCGGATAATACCAGTGGACTAAGATAGTGCCATGCATTTTTGTGACATGTTACAAGCCACAGGAGCTAGATTCAGAGTGCCATAGGTCTTGAGTACCAGATCCATGTCTTCAATCCTTTTATGCACTTGCACATCCTGTATAGCATTTACCTAAGAAAAAAGGTCCAACAATGGATCTTCTCCATCATAATGATTGAAACACAGGGGCTGCTTTGCATGAAGATGCAGAGCTGTGCTGCACACTCTGTGGCCAAGTGTAGGCTCACTTGGCCTCCCTGGCACACTATGGCATCATTTGGCACTCATGGCTCTATATGGCACTATCCAACAGAACAAGTCTATTTGATGGCAAATATTTCAAACCAATAAGAAGCAAGGGCTACCTTGAAGGTATTCCTGACCATGCCTTTGCCTTGGCACTTGATGGATTCCCACCAAACAAGTACTCTACCAGCAAATCATACTGGCCACTGATCCTCATCATCCTGAATCTGCCACCTGTCTTAGGTTTCAGAGCAAAAATCTGATGGTAGTCTCACTGGTGTCTGGGCTTAAATCACCATGCAACCTAGATAGCTACCTGCATCCATTGCAGAATGAATTTGGTGTGCTTTCTGGCAAGATAACACCAAGTGCCCATCATGTCAAAGTACATATAAATATTGGTGTTGGGAATACCCCAGCCATCAGCAAGATAGCAAGCTTTTCTGGGCACAATGGATGGTATTGTGGTCACATGTGTGCGATCCAGGGATTTACTCCATAACTTGCACACTCATCATTACCCAAGTACCAACACTAAGAACTTCATCTTCCCACAGTAAAACACACAGATGTCACACTGTAGTTGCAGCAAAGCTGACAAGCTTTAAGCCATTGGCCAGAATATGGAATCAATTGGAAAATGCAGATACTTAACATAGAGGGCATCTGTTGGAGTAGATGCTTTCCACTGGGAGCAATGCATTTGCATTTCAACAATATCCCTATACTGATGACCAAGTTGTACATGGGGCATTTCAAGCTAAATGAGCCCTTCAAGATACTGGAGGATTCTGAGCAAATTGGCAAGATATCAGACAGTGTCTGCTCCCCTGAGGACTTCTCACTGGCTGCTATCAATATTCATACGCATATGCAAAAAAAATGCAAAGACTGGATGAACTGGATTTGTATATAATTAAGAGGCATTCTGAAGCCATTCATACCAAGAGTATATTGGAGGCATTGAGAGCCATATGTGTACATTATAGGAATACTTATCTTGAAATGGATCACCAATGCCAACTTGAAACATATACAGCCACTGTGTGAGGAGTTTGTAACCAGATTTGAGTGCCTATACTACAAACATTGAGCTGAACTCATAAATCTGTGCCATTACTGCATCTATTCTCTACTCCATCTTGCTTGGTGTGTGGGGAATATTGGGTCTTGCTTCACCTATTGAGAGTTTCCTTTGGAGCATTTGTGTGGGGAGATAGGAAGATATGTCATGTTGCAGGTACTACCATATCTCAACCTCATCAAGAATATTACCTTCAAGTCCATCATGGATGTGATGAGTTGGCACATGGAGGACAGCCAGGAAGAGTTGGAAAATATTGTGGACAAATGTGAACATGGAGACACCTATGCCTATTACATTAAGAAGCTAAGTAGCTTCAATGCATGGGTAATCAGGTAAGTAATGCAAAGTAGGGTTGGGGGCAACAAGCAACTAATTTTTATCAGGAAAGTTCTACCAAGGTATGCCAGATTTCTCATGGTAACAAGTCAACTCTGCACCATTCAATATGGAATTTACACAAACAAAAGCCAGAGCACACCTCTAAGGGTTACTAGAATCTAGCTGGGAGAAGTAATTTATTGGCATTAGTGAGGCCAAAACTCATGACTAAATACTTGTAATGTCCATTTCTAGTCCTAAATGCTGTCTTAGGAATATCTTCTGGTTTCACCCTAATTTGGTTGTATCCTGACATGAGGTCAATCTTGCTGAAAATAGTGGCTTCATTAAGTTGGTCCAAAAGCTCATCAATCCAAGGTATGGGGTACTTATTCTTGACAGTAACTGAATTCAGGGCTCTGTAGTCAATGCACATCCTAAGTGTTCCATCCTTCTTTTTCACAAAAAGCACTGGTGCTCCCCAGGGTGACTTGCTGGGCCTAATGTATTCTTGCACCAATAGTTGATCAATTTGTCTCTTTATTTCTGTCAATTCCAATGGGCTCTCTCTGTAAGGTGTGTTGCTCACTGGAGGGCTATCTCCTGTGTCAATGGCATGATCCATGTCTCTGACTGGTGGTAGGCTTACAAGCTCATCTGGAAACACATCTGAATATTTCTTCAAGAGAGTCTGGACCTGCTTGGGTGCTGGGGTAGAGGAATCCTCCTGTAAAACCACCATGAGGAACATATGAGTACCTTTTCTAAGCACTCTACAGAACTGGGTCTTGCTAAGTTCACTTGTCTTGCAAACACTGGAACTGGCCAAGTTGGAATCCAGCCTGGCAGGTAATAGCTCATAGGTCTTGTTGTCTTTTTGGATCTGAGTAGCATGGGTTCTCCAGTTGATTGATGGATTACAACAAAATAGCCAGGTTTTTCTAAGTACAAGGTCAAATTTGGAGTTCCCAAATATATAAGCCTGTAGGTCTTCTTCATTGTCATTGATCTTCATTCTTACTGGCTGGGTAATACGGTTGATTATGTGAGAGTTCCCATCAGCTGTAGAGACTGAAGTTGATTTGGTAGGTTCCAAGTTGATCCCAGCTTACAGAGCAAATTGCTCTGACATGTACTCATGCAATGCTTCTGAGTCAATCATGATCTTGGCAGGTACTCCATTGATTACTCCATTCAAGTATAATAGCTTTACTGAGTTTGAAGTCATCTGGGATAGGTATTCTTCTGTCATGTGGAAGGTGAGTTCTGAGTCTTCTTCAAGCTCATCTTCCACATTACTGTGTTCATGGGACTCAATATGGTTGGAGGTTCTTGTTGGCTGCTGTCTATTTCTTCTCTGAGGGCAGTACTTTGCAATATGTCCCTGCTGGTGGCAATTGAAGCAAAGTCCTTTCTTCTTGCATTCTTCTGAGGTAGGATTCTTCAGCAGAGCATTTATTCCCATTGGTACTGTTTCTGACTGTCTTCTTTCATGATGATTGTAGCCTTTCTGATTAGTCAGTGTAGGCTTCCCAACTCCAAACATAGCTGAGTCATAGTCAATGGCAATATTAATGGCTTCTTCAGTAGTCTGAGGTCTTTGGTAATTCACTTCCTTGCAAGTTCTTTCTTTCAACCTATCAATAAAGTATTCAACTTGATCCAAGGGGTCCATTCTTTCAATTTGTCCAAGTTAACATCTGTACTCATGGATGCATTCTTGAACTATTCCTTTCTGACTGAGTGTCTTTAACTTCCTTCTTAGTAGTGTCTGCTAGTGCAGAGGTTCAAAAGCATCCAGAATTTCCAACACAAACACATCCCAGGTAGAGATTGTAGAGCATCCCATCATAGTGGCTGACCTGATCTTGTTGTGGTACCACTGTAAGGCTGCATCTGCCAGGTAAAAAGCTGCAATATGCAACTTGCTTTCTGGAGCAATTCCTTTAGCTTTAAAAGCTTCTTCAATCTGAAAGAGCCAAGTTCCCAGGTTTTCATTGACTCTGCCATGGTACCAGTTGACCTTCACACTAAAGTTGCTCTTGACAGGGCTTTGCTGGCTCTGAGCCATGGTAGTCATTCCTTGTTGCTGTTGGGCCAGGATTTGCTGCATGCCATTCTTCCATTCTTGATTGTCCAACATCTTGAGGGTGGTTTCTTCTTTCTTCAGGAGGGAGGTTTCAGGTTATTGCTGCTACCAATGTTACAAGTCTTGGTATAAGAGTTGTAGAGGAATAGGGAGTTTAGCTAGTATTGTAATCACTAAAACTTGAACTGATTTTTATTGAGGTTCCAGCAACTCCTTATGTACATTTTGCCAGATCAATTGCTGACTAATTGTATTTCCTAATGTAAGTTGTGGCTGATGACTCATTTGATTGCATCATCATCACCCAATAAGATCTTACTTAATATATCTATTTCTGACTGATAAGGATATGCTGATTCATTTGCTGACTAATGCTACTGATTTCATAGGTAATACTGACATACTGAAAACCTAAACATATACTAATTGATTTGACTAAAAACTGATCCAACTTGAGCATTCAAGCAGCAGATCATAACAAATGAATGCCACACTGATGCATCTGTTTTGGCTGGCTGGCCCCTTATTGGCCTTCTGCTGGCTGCCTGACATTTCTTTACTGCTTGCCTGGAGCAATGATCCCTGCTTGTGACCAGCTCTTGAATAAGTTGCTGGATTTTAGCCATAGCACCTGGTAGTTCTGCCTTTGCTAGTTTATGCTATTCTTGAGATACTTTCTTAGCATATCAATGCTGGCCCAAATCTGGTTGCCTATATGAATCCCAGGTACCAACTACAACAGAGGCCTGGTATATTCTGACAAAACTTGTTTGCTGACTTGAATACAAGACAATGCTCATGGTACAGTTCAAACACTCTATGCTTGTGCTAGCCTTGAGGTGATTCCTAATAAAATATTGGACTATTTGGTACCATTCAGCAACTGAATATATACTTATCAATTCTAGACTTGTCTTGCTCACTGTAGGACTAACCCACAGCCTTAACTTTGCTGCTTTGCTCAAACTTAGATTCCATGATTATTACCCTGTTGTCAAGATCCAATTGGCACTTTTACCAAACATTATGTACTAGCCCTGAAACTGTTACAGAATGCTGCTGAGTGTTGAGGAGCTCTCCTTACTTGGTGTTGCAGTTGTATCACTTCTACAAGGTTATAAATACTGAGCTTTCTTATTAATCAACTACAATGCAACAATAAACACTATTTGTTGATAAGTTCCTTACATCCATATCATTTCATAAATTCCAACAGAAGCTTCCACCAGTAGGTCTACATAGCTAAGTATGTGTATTAGCCCAGGGGTAATGATGGCAAAATTATCCAATCCATTCCATGTGGCCAAAATAGATAAGATGCCTAATATTCAATCAAAATGGACAAATATTTTGCTTTGGGAATCATTGTATATACATATGACAGTAAAAGATCATTGTACCTGAGTATGTTTACATTGCTGAAACAGATGAAGTAAGCTAGGAGACTTGACATAAGAGGCTAGGACACATTGAGGAACAGGGAATAAGCCAATTGCTGAAAAAGCAACTTGTTTGGGCCTTGATTACTCAATTTTATTTAATCAACTGTTTGTAAGGTCTGCTTGTATGGCAAACTAGCTTGGCAGCTTTTGAGAAGCTCAGGAGACATTACAACTGCCACAATATTGGCTACTGTGTACCCTAACATAAAAGAGCCAATGAGAACACTGCTCTTTGAAGCTAAGAGATTCTGTGTAATGCTTTTTGATGACAAGACAAGATACACAAGGGTATACTTCCTCAAGTCAAAGGTTGAGGCTTTACAGACATTCAGGCATTTCAAGAAAATCACATAAACACAAACTGGGTGTAAATCAGAGGTACTTAAAGGTGACAATGAAGTGGAATACTACTCTAAGAAGAATGCATGGTATTACTCAACACTGGTATCTAACAGCAGACCCCTGTTCCACGCACTCCACGGTACAATGGAGTAGCGGTGTGGTGGTGTATAAGTCCAAGGGAGAGATATGTCCAACACTTCTCAAGTGTTTTGTGTGTGGGGTGTTCACTGGGTGCAATAACCTCTGGCAAAAGCTTGCTAGGAATACTTGGGTTCTGTCTCTAATCTAATATGAAGGGGAATAAAGCCACAAGCTTGTCAAGGGAAAACTATTGAGCTACAATCCCCAACTTAGTTGGCATCTTAACAAAAGTATGTGCTGGGTTCAGCGTCCTTTGAGATGACAATGTACTAAAGCTTCCAAAGTCAAAACAACTGTAAACTCCACCAGCAGGGACTTGATAAGAATGCAGCTTTGGTCAATAGTTACAAAGACAGAAAAGTATCTTTGCCTGTACAAGAACAAACTTGGGAAAGAATCAAATATGATAAAAGATACCTACTCTGAGTATTCCTCACAAGTAGTGCCTCCAAGGTCAGTTGGCTGTCAGCGCGGTTTCCTGGGAGTGTCCTGTGGTCTAGGGTTGGAAGTTCAGGTAGCAGCAGGTAGCAGTGATCACACTAATCAACAAGTTGGTATATTGATAAAAGGGATGATGATTTATTGTTGAGGGAGAGCCTCCCTTATATACTTTTCTTACTGGCTAAGTGATTATTAATCATGGTGTTCCAGAAGGTTCCGGATATCAATAGAAATCTTAATGACATCAGAATGACCTAAGAATGTTCTAAGTAGGTGCCAGAAGGTTCTAAGAGGCACAGCACATCCAACCAACCAGGAATCAGTATTCTGAAACCTGTGTAACATGGGGATACCATATATGGTATGGAAATGGTTGGGATGGTGACATGGGCTGATCATGTGTCACGGGTACTGGCGTGGGTACTTGCCTAATATAGAAGTACTTATAGCTAGTAATCTTACATAAAGTGAGGGGTAACTTATGCAATAAGGTAAGCAGGTGTGATAGTCAACCGGCTTATGGGATAGTACTGATTGGGTAGGACAAATGGGATAAAACTAAAATAAGTGTAGTAGAGATATAGGGAAGTACAAAATAAGGGAATGAGCACATCTGTCAGTGGGTGTCACTGTCACCCCACTACATCCACCCCCCTCTCAGCTTTGAACTTGGGTCAAAGCAAACTAATCTTGATGTGCAAAATTCCTATGCTTGAATAACTTAAGTTGATTTCCAGCAACTGGTGCTCTCAGCTGGGTGTTGTCAAGCTCAGATATGTAATAACTTCCATTTCCAATCACTTTGGAAATGAGGTAGGGGCCAGTCCATTTGTTGTCAAACTTCCGACTCCATTGCTTGTCCAAGGTAGAATCAGAGTAATACTGGGTCTCCTAGTGATAGTGGTTTTGGCCTTGTTGGGTGTGATTTGTCAAAGGGCACCTTGTTGTTTAGTTGTGTGTCCTTAAGTTGTTCAGCAGCTCTGCTAATATTCAAGTCATGGTGATCAAGTTGCTGTATGCAAGTTGCAAGGAGGTCTTCAGTCTGCATATCGGATCTCCAATTCAATGAGTTCCAAGTGACTGTGTTTAACTCAACTGGTAGTATGCAGTCATGTCCATAGAGTAGCTTGAATGGCAATAATCCAGTTGTTTTCTTGGTAGTAATTCTATCTGCCCAGAGTGCTAGATGTAATTGCTGTGGCCACAGTGTTGTGTTATTCTCACAAGTCTTGACAAGAGAGTTCACCAATAGTCCATGTCCTCTCTCTATCATTCCATTGGCTTGAGGGTGGTAAGCTGTTGTAAAAGCAATGTGTATCTTGTACTTTGAGCACAACTCCTGGATCATTTGGGATGTCATCTCTCCTCTGTCAGCAACAAACTGCCAGATGCAGCCAAATCTGCAGATGATGTCTTCAAGTATAAATCTCCATATGGTATGGCTCTTGTTGTTGGGCAAGGCTTGAGCCTCTGCCCATCCACTAAGGTCATCTCTAGCAACAATCAGGTACTTTTTTGATCCAGCTATTGGCATGTGGACAAGGTCAATGCCAACCTTTTGCCATAGACAGATTGTGTAAGTAGGATGCAGTGGTTCTTCATAACGCTTGGAGGATCTCTTCTGGCAGGCTACACATGACTCAACAAAGTGTTGGATATCATAGTACATGTTTTCCCAGTAGTACCTCTGAGCTGTAGTATTGTATGTGGCTTCTTGTCCTCTATGTCCTCCTGGTTCTCCTTGGTGGATACTTGTCATGATGTTCAGTTGCTCTTGAGGGGTAGTGACTACTCTTCTTGGCATAAGTCCAGGTTTCACTCGCTTAAAGAGAAGATCATCTTTAAGATAGTAGTGGTGTGCCTTCTTCCTGAGTTTTCTAAACTCCTGAATATCCATCCAACTAGGTTTCTTAAGTGTCCTTAGATATTCCTTGATCAGACTCCAGGTAGTTCTCTCTTGGTCTTTGATGGCAATCTGTCGGATCTCTGCGTCAATAATATCATCAAAGTGAGGGTCCAAGTCTTCAAATGATTGTGGTCCCTTCCTGCATCAGCCACAACATTTGTCTTGCCAGGGATATGTTTGACCTCAAAGTCAAACATTTTCAGCCATGCCATCCATTGGTTTGTGGCATCATCAGGTAGGTCAGGCTTGTTGATCATTCCTATAAGTGGCTTGGCATCTGTCTCCAGGATAAAATGTGTCATGTAGAGTTGTGACTTCAGTTTCCTCAGCATCTTCACAACTCCTAGTAGTTCTCTCTTAATCTGTGAGTATCTTTGTTCTCTAGGAGAGAATAGGCAGCTCTCATATCTGCAGGCATAGCAGTTGCCATCTTCATCATCTTGTCCAAGTAGTGCTCCAGCTCCTATGGGGCTTGCATCCACTGTCAAAATAGGTGGGCATTCAGTGTTTTGATAGTCAAGAGGTCTTAGAACTGGTGGAGATACCTAGGCCTCTTTCAGTAATTGCATGGCTTCTTCTTGCTCTTCTCCCCAGATAAATGGGGTGTTCTATCTCTGTAGTCGGTAGATTGGTTCTGCTATCTCAGAGAATCTTAGGATCCAGATCCTAAAGAACCCACAAGCAGCCACAAAGCCACAAGCTTGTGTGAGATTTGTGGGGGTAGGCCAGTTGCATATCTTTTGTGTCTTGGAGTCTCCAGGTGAACAACCAAAGGTGTTGCATTTTTGTCCAACAATGGATATCTCTGATACACCAAAGCTGCTTTTCTCACCACTGATGGTGAGTCCAGCTTCTTCAATGGCTCCTAAATATGGCATCATTGTCTGCAATATGGTCATAGACAAACTTTCTTACTCCAGGCATAACTTCAGTGGTGTCCTGGAATTTTGATCCTTTGATGCCTATGTCATCCACAA